>VOMN01137960.1:0-11461 GCA_014899125.1 Orchestia grillus | reverse complement strand
GCGCAATTAATTATGAGGGTTGTAAGAACTTATTATTGTTATGAAAACGTAGGAGAAGGAGTTCGAAATAAGGAGCGAAAATGTCTTGGGATTGTGCCAGATTTACAAGTGGAAGCATGCAGATCTCCATTGCAGTACCTTGCAATGACTTCCGATGATGGCCTTGCGGGTTTCCCGATATGGACTCAAGATTTCAAATTTCCGATCTTGTTTCAAAAGAGGACGCAGCCTTCAAGTTTCTGAGAGGAATTTCAATATATGTGCTTAATTACCACAAAACAAACACGATTTGCTGAAATTAATGGAAGTGCTTGAGAGCCAATGCATATTTTTCAGAAACTCGGGCCGATATTGGATAGTTGATAATAGTTTTAATTGTTCTGATACAGCTCCCAGCTAACGTCTTGTGTCGCTGTTTTCTCCGTTTTAGCCTCAACGACTGCTGGTATATTTGATATTTTCCTGGGAAGTCAAAATCTTTCTCTAAAATTTAACTTAATTAGCAGTGTAGACAAGTCCTCAGAATATTTTGCTGAAACTACACCTGTGATTAAATATTAGTTGCAACTAGGCTTTTGAAACGCATATTAAAGCGTGGCAGTATATTTTATAATGTAAATAAAGCTGTACGGATTAGTTCCGAAAATTATTTTTGTAATTAAACCGAAGTTTTGAGGAATATCAGCGTAATCCAAAATTCCAAGTTAAATCAACCTCGATTTATTTTTTTGACCGAATCTTCAGTGCTAGACAGGAATATTTATTATCAGTAAGGATGATTTCGGTCCTGCAGAGAACACTATTATTTTGAGCAGGAGAAAAATACACACACATATTCACAACAGCACCTGTGTATATACCGGGTATCTCAAAGAAATGTACACGCTCCTAGGTGTCTCATTAACTCATACATTTTTTACCTTTTTAAATCAAGGGCTGCTGAGCCACGTTATTTTGCTATTATTCTAGCACCATTTTCTTCAACGTAAATAATTTAGTGGTATCTTGGTTTGTATGTTCTACTTCGGGAGTCGAAGAGCGAGTCCAATTTTTGGGACACCCTGCACCATCGTGCAGCCTTTGGTGTTGCTGACCCGAAGTAGCTCCCTAACCACTAGCATTCATTGACAAGGGCGCAGTGAGAACCAAAACTCGGATAACTGAACTTAATAAAAAACAGCGACATTGCATGCACCAAGGTATATGGGAGCCAACGAATGAATGACTAGTCATAAGACATATTGGTGATCACGATGTGCTTCGCCGCTTGGGCAGAGGCAGAACCATTGCACTGATGTCTGTCACCTTACCTAAGTGCCACTCGAAATGCTGCAGCCGCGGTCAATTTCAGGCAGATTGATCAAGGTGAACCAGGCTCGTTTCTGCAGGAGTTTACAGGCAGCTTGGAACCGCCACCACGCTGCAGTCTCCATGATGACGACGCTGAATTCCAACATAACGCGGGCCTCTAGAATACTTGAGGGCCGAGTTCAAGTCATCTCCTCTAAAGAAGCAAAGTTTCGGGCCCAAAACTCTCATAGAAAAGCCGACTCAGGATCAATTTGGCAGAAGCGTAAAATAGCAGGTAGCGAGCGGCGTTCTATCTTACACGTCGGATTCTCCTCGAAAAGTTTCGCCTTCATTTAAAGTTGGCCGGTGCCATTGGCACTGATGTGCGCGGCCAAATTCCGGTGACATTCCAAGGCCTTGATTCTACTACACGCCTTTCTGGCGAGGGTGGGCGCTTTTTTCTTATTTCAGGGTGCGGAAAATGTGCGGGTCCGGTGATAGTAAAGTTAAACTGACCGTGGAGTTCCAGTGGCAATGGACTAAACGCGCTGCGATGGCGAGTGAAATGATCGACAATAAAGTGAGAATATTAAATTGAGAGCAACTGACTCGATGTACAGTAAGAAATAAATTGAAGCTTCAAAATACGGAAGAACAAATCGTATAGACGTTCATATTTAGGAATGAAGCTTCATTATGCAGCGAAGTTAAACGGATATTACAAATTCGCATCATACGTTCATAATGTGTGAGATATTTACTATTATGATTGTTTAACTTGGGTTTCGTTTTAAGAATATAAGTAGATTAATGTAGATGTTAGTCGAACAGATGTTAGTCGAATCCAAAATTGTGAAATCCTGCAGCGACACATCACCTTGCATTGCATGAGAGCGATTGGATGATGGAGATGGCCTGGTTAAAATATTACCCGTACGATCCTTCTCCCTACATGCTCCGCTACTCTAGTGCAGAGTCATCTGTAGATCCTATACATGAAGATGGACAACGTACACAACTAAATTTATAGACCAGAGAGCTTTGAATTCGGAAAGGAAGACGATCTTGAAACGGAAAAATCGAACCTATTGTAAATTTACTTGAGAAAAGGATATAAAATTTTAATTAAGTCATTAAAAATTATTGAAGTTTTTTATTCTTGTTGCATTGTTTTCAGATTCAGAACAAAAAACAGGATGACGAAAAATAATTTTTTGATATGAAAAATGCAAACAATTCATGGTTCATACTTGTTCGTTAGAAATTTGTTTACTTAAGCCCAGGGTGGGGAAAAACAACATCAAGCGGCGGCACCCCAGTGTGACCCGCGCGTGAAGGCACAAACATCTCTAAGGTATCTAAGGTTCAGAATAAAATGAGGAAACCGGACAGCCCTTGTGGAAAAAAAGGACCTTCAATGTTCTACCTCTTTGTGGAAAATTCGAAAATTCGAGTAGATACTAGAAGTCCGGAATAGAAAAGTTTTAATACCGTTTACTTCAAAGGATCGTGGGAAAAATCCGTAAAGGTATTCCCTAAGCCCGTAGAAATATCTTTCCTGTCACCCCAAGTTATGACCTCTCTAGTGACTTCAGCATCCAAGAAAGATAGCTTCGAATTGATTTTTTCCTCCATTGCAAATTTGATGTTTCAGTGTTTTTAAATAAGGAAACGGAAAAACGATAAAAAGTGTGTAGATGATAGCTTGTCATTATTTGAAGATCAATTGAACGCTTGCCTTAGAAACATGGTCTGACTTTTATAGAGTGAAATGTTGAATGGCGAGGGATGTGTATCATTGACAACGCATTTTCGAGTACAGATGCATCAATGGCAACTAACTTGCCTGTACGGATGTATCCATGGCAACACGGTCACGTGTACGAATGCGTCAATGGCAACACCCTTGCGTGTATGGATGTATCATTGACAACACGCGCATACTGTCATTAAAGTGTACATACATCAGAGATAGAGATAATTTTTCTCCCGGAACAGGGTTGAAGGGATTACTTGTATTTCGAATACGTAAAACTAAGATTTTGGAGCGCAAATCAAATGGCGCTTAAAATAAGTACATCCTAACTCGACGGCCACCCCTACCAACGCGTGGGCACGGCGTGCAAAGATACAATTCGTTTCGGGACGCCAAAATGAGAACTTTCGTACGGGAATACTGCTTTAAATTTTCGCGTGATAGTACAACCATCTGAGAAGAACATTAAGCATTTCACAGCTAAGCGAGCACGGCATTCCTGGTAAGGCATTTCTTGTAATGAGATTCCAGGTGGATTCCAAAAGTGACCGCAGCCCACAGCTATGCCGCTCGGTGCTGTAAAACGCTGGGGTCAGTTCAAGTTTCGTGTGAGTTATTGCAGAGCTTATACTCTTATCTACTTTCCGCGGATAAGTTGAAAAATTGATTACATGCATTATAATCTATGTGTAATGACCGATTTTGAAAGATATAATTACATTCGAAGTAAGGAATTAAATTCAACCTGCATAGCTCGAAAATTCATAGTTGAGTCTAAATAACATAACAAAGCGCAACACGGGATTAAGTTTTAAATCTGAAGCTTGAATACCTTCACACACCCTCTGAGTGTTAGAAGAATTGAAATTTGAATGAATAAAGTAATAAAACTGTCCAGCAACTATGTGAACAAAAAAGGTGAAGTACGAGTTACTGAGCAATTATAATTGGTGCTAGAATGTAAAAATTTTAATGTTAAAATGAATGCTTTACTGCTGCACATTTCGAAAGAGACCGCATCAACGTGCAGGAATAAGTAAAGTATAGTGCACGACTTAAATAGATTGCAGCAACATGCAACAACAAATGTTATAATGTACACAGCTAAGAGAGACTGTCCCAACATGCAACGTCGTCTGCTATAATATACTTAGCTTAGCTAGACTGCAGCAACATGCAACAACAAATGCTACAATGTGCACAGCTTGGATGACTGCACTAAAGTTCTAACTCACCCACAGACGCATCGAGGCTCTGCATCTTATGACGCCTTTGTGAGTGCGTCATTTTTTGTGTGCGTCTCTGAAAAACGATCCTGTTTAACCCTTGGATGGTAAACTAATAATTTCTCATACTCCGTAGTTTGCCTTCCAATTTTACGATGGATTTAACCCTTGAATGCACCGCGTATCATACATGATACAAACTAATAATTTGATGGAATAACAGGAAGTCTCACCTTATATCATATACTATACAACTAGCAATTTAGTTAATTGAATGAATTTTTTTTAATCTAATGTGATCTATAGGCTTACAGCCTCATCATAATATAGGACTGCCCTCAAATTTTTTTATCCTTTAAATAAATGCGTGCATTTAAGGGTAAAGATGAAGAGTCTCTCCTTCACGTGACCTTTGATTTTAGGTTACCATTCTTGGGTTAAGCAAAAATTCCTTTTAATAACAAAATCCAGCTAACGCGTAAAATACCTCGCGGATTTTCAACTTAGGTCATAAGCATAAGAGAACTCCGGTGGAACCAACCGGCGCCTAAGTCTAGTTGTTCCTTTCTTTCTATCTCTTAAAGCGACATTTGGGCTTATGATCAAGAAACAACTTAGCGGAATTTTCATTAGCGATTGCATTAGGGTGATGAGTTTTGTCTTCAGCGCTTGGCAGAGTTTTTTTCTCATGAGTTTGAACAAGAAACCTAACGATTATCGAGCATAGTACAAGCGCTGTTTGACGTCTGTGTCTATACAGTAGAGTAGAGTTAACAACTTGAGGTTAACCAATGATAGACAGAATTTCAACGTCAATTTTAGGATGATTAGAGCACCTTCTAAAGAGGACTAAATGGAATCTAGTCAGAGTATCATAGAAGAATATCGATAGGGAAGCTCACGATGTGATTAGGAACACAGCAGTTTCGTTCAGTGGGACAACCCAAACGTCTGAGAGTGTAAACGATAGAAATATTTAAATAGAAATATTAAGTTCAGTAGCCGTTCGGATGTCTTTCACGACCAGTACATAGTTTCAAGAGCTCTGGGCAGTATACTGCAGATTTAAAATTTTAACAATCGACTGTTATCGATTTGAACTGAAATTCACTCCAGTTATCGACAGTGACACTGATATATCATACTAACGATGCTTTAAACTGTATAAACGTTGTCAAAATTAAGTGCTAAAAAATTACCTTTCAAAATAATGCATTAAAAGCACTGAAAAATATTAAGTTATTTACATAGGTCCCATATCAATTAGAAAAAAAATCGTCCCAGGAAATCTCAATGAATTATTTCAAAAAGGGTAATTTTTTTAAGTTTCAGATCTCTGAATTTTTCTGATAACTTCCCGCAAAAGAGACATTCTGCTCAATAATAACTTAATGACAGTGAAAGCTGAGAAATATTCATCTATTTCACAACGTGCATTTATAGTTGAAGCTATTAACATGACGAAATAAAACTTCCGTTTTTAAGCCTATCATTGCTACCAAACGAAATATTTTCACATCCACAAGGTTTCAGGTTTAAATAAGTATACTGCAAGTTGGAGGTGGGGATTCAGAACTTCATATGTCATTTTATAAAAGTCATCGCTTTCAAGTTTGATTACTTTGTTAATCAGGAAATATAGCTGCAGAGAGGAAATTCAGCATCCGAAGAGCGAGCGTATCGGTCCTTGGTGTCCTGACATTGGACTCAATATTACCTCTCTTTTCTTCGTAGGAAATTGGTCTCGGGTGAACAGGATCTAAATGAAAAAATGAGTAAATGGCAGCTAGTGAGGCCGTATTTCTTTATTTGCTATTAAANTAAACATCTAGCCAGCCAACATTCGTAGAACTCACTCGGGAAATACATTGTAAAATTTAGGGTGAAAAGCTTAACATAATTTCTCCTTCTACGAGTAAATGGTCTCGTATACACATAAAATGAATAGGGCGCGGGACCCAACTATTAAAACAAAACAGTTTTCAATGTTCAACACCTTGACTGCGATTCTCCACGGAGGTAAAATTTCATGTCGACAAATATCTCCGATGTGAATTCAAAATGAAGGATTTTATTCTCACAAATTTGGTTATCCTAGTAATTTTCCTTCTAATCTGAGCTAGCATAGTCGAGTAAAGAACATGAATTTCATGAAAACTTACAAATTTCTATTCATGTATGTTAGTGCTAGGGTTACGTTAGGTTAGGTTAGATGATCGCCTGGAACATATATGACGCACGTCGGAGTCTCAGCGTTAATTTTAGTTGCGACATCTTTGTCCGTAATGACTGTTCAGAGACGGTTTTCATACAAGGAAATTAAGCGTTTGGAATCTTTTGGCGATATATGAGCCTAATCTTCAGAGCACATCTTCTACAGCGCATTAAGATTCATTGGGCTTTTCGGATGAGCCTTTATCTTCAGTGTTCCCCAAAGATGCTCGATAGGATCGAGGTCAGGGGATTAGCTCGGCCACGAGAGAACATTGATTTTGTTCTTCATAATCAATACGGCTGGCAATTTTGCCCTGTGTTCAGGCTCGTTATTTTCCGGGAACGCCCATCTGCTTTTTGGTATAAACGCTTCGCACTTGGAATGAGATTCTCTACCAATATTTGACGGTACATCACTCCGTCCATCTTCCCATGAATGGCAGGAAGTGCACCAGTGCCAGGTGTTGTGAGACAACCTCAAACTACTATACTGTCACCCTTGCGCTTCATAGTTGCGGCTGTAAAACGCCTCTCAAAGGCTGTTCCAGCATCAACATGCTACAAAATTGCTACATTCTACGAAATGATTGGATATTTATTTCAACATGCTTACAAAATTATTGGTCTTCAAAATATATCTACTTTTTTGATACTCGTCTCCACGCTTGTACAAAAGCTAACCCATAACTTGACACTTCATAAAGATGCAGAAACTCTTTTATTCAAGAATTATATTCAGTCTACGAATACGTGTTTCGGAGGGCGGGGGGTAAGCACCATTCCTAGCCCATGCTTAAGAATTACCGCTTATAAAATGCTTGAAAAGTCTTTCACGATCTAACAGAACTTTCGGCACACAAATGTCCCGTTGCAGTAGGCACAGTGAAGTAAAGAAAATTATGAGTGGACTTGAGCCATAATTTGTGTTGGTCACCATCTGGCATGCATGAGAACCTTGGCTTTAAAATTGTTCTGTTCTTAAGAATGAAGTTGTACTCATGGAAATTCAGCCACAGAGTTTACTGCGTTCATTTTGCTCTAAAATGCATAAGAATATGTTCACTATACAGGACTTTGGTACTCCTGGTACGAGCAGGCCTCGATATGTACAGCACGTATTTTATGCAAGATTTGACTTGTGTTTAAAAAATTTCATGTTTATAAGGTACGTGCTCGTAAGTCAACAGCTTATTTTTAAATAACATGAACTAAACATTAGAATGAAAATAAAATCGTGCATACAGCAAGTGAAGGGTGACATCATTGATGACTTTATGTACAGTACTCTCTGTGTATTGTAACGAGCAGATTGGTTCGGGCAGAGACCAGGGTAAGGGAACGGCACTCCAACGTTATTTTCCTTCTGGAGCACCAGAGATCACTTGTGCAGCGCTCGCTTATGATGGAAAAGCTGGTGCCCAACCCTGTCATGCTGTTAAACATTACTCTTCATGAATCAGTGAATACATTTATTGTCTGTTCGTATACGAGTGAATAAATTTACAATTTGTACGTACCAGTATGCGTATATTTGTACTCGTATATAGACCGTGTTTTGTATGATGGTCTAGAACCTTTCCATGGGTAGGTGGCATGGCTCAGAGGTCGATTTTTTCTCTTTGTGAAGTATCAGACTAGAGAACAACGACAATCTTGCGAATGAACTCTATCGTTATCAGTCTATGGACGAGTCTACGGGTTTGCACCGATTCGTCTTGTTACCGAACAAGGCAGAGTATTTTTACCCGCTTAATCTTTTGTCTACGAAAAACGAATGTCCCCTATTGCCACCTGGGTCTAGTGGACTCAATCTCTTCTCACAATGGATTTCTGTTCATGTAATCAGAATTTCATTCTACAACAGAAGTCACGAGGAATCAGCTGAACCAAACAGCACCTATAACTGGAGAAACTTTAATGGGCCCCTCGGACCCGTTTGGTGGAGAGAGGTAATGGCTTCGGGGTGGCTCCGTGAGCTCATTTTAGATTTCGAATAAAATTTATGACAGTCACCGCACTTATAAGAGGTTGTTGGCCCTTCATAAACACTTTTAGTGTTGTCATACGAGTTCAATTCGGAGGGATGAAGGGATGGCTTGAGGAATGAAGAGCCTCCAAATTTAAAGTAGTTGCAGATGGCAGGCTAAGAACACATCGGGCAACGCGTAGCTCTAGACATGCCCGCTGCGTGCCAGCGACGCCTGCATCGTTTGTCAGCATTATGGGGAGCTCCTAATGAACTCGATGCCTTAACCTAATTACAAAATTACCGTCTCGACCAGGACTAATTATTCACATTGTCTCGCGCTCGTCCGGACGCCGACTGCAGGGCTCCACAGAGGTGGCAAAGATGCCCTGATCGATTACCTTCATTGAGTGGGAGGTCATTAGTGATGGAGCGGTGTCGTTGCGGTTATTAGCTCAGCTGTGAGACAAGTTCTTTGAAGGCTGACTGCTGAAGTGTCAAATAATTCCTTCTGTGCAATGCTCCAAACATTCCACTGGAGAGTGTTCAAGTCGCAAACAAGGTCCGAGTCTAGAAATTAACAAGTTCTAGAATAATAGATATAAACTGGGCAACCGTAGTGAAATTATTCAACTGGAGGAAATTTAAGTAGTAAACTTGACAGCAATCCAGAACGTTGAAATTATACGTTAGGTCATATTAAAAACATTATTTGAGAGGAAAACGTTGAATTTGTGAAATGTGTTCCGGTCAAGTAAATATTCAAGTGGCTAAAGTTACAGTTAAAAACAAAACAAACAAGAGAAATTAAACACTGAATGACAGGCTCAGCTATACAGAAACGTCGCTAATTTAATTTCAAGTTGGAACTATTATCTTGCAGCAAATTATAGCTACTTGTTAAAATTTTGATGCTGCCTTGAGAAAGCTCGCTCAAATGAACAATGAAGTTATTGAAGAATGAGGAGTGTGAAGTTTTACCGATTAAAGACCATGAAGTAATTAAAGATTAAAGATCATGGAGATATCATTAATTAAGGACAGTGATGTTATTAAGGAATAAGGATCCTGCAGTTATTTATGAATACGGTCTATGAAGTTATTCAAAAATCAGACCATGACGTTATAATAGACTTAAGGCAATGAAGTTGTAATAGATTTAGGACAACTAAGTTATTATAAATTAATGACCATGAAGTTATTGTAGACAAATAACCATGAAGTTATTCAGAAATGAAGACTATGAAGTCATTAAGGAATGAAGGCCATGAAATCATTAAGGAATGAAGGCCATGAAGTCATTAAGGAATGAAGGCCATGAAGTCATTAAGGAATGAGGGCCATGAAGTCATTTTAGATTGAGAACCAAAGTTGTTAAGGAACAAGAACCTTGACGTTATTATTGAATAAGGACCGTGAAGCCAGCAGGCAAAGCTGGTGACGAGAAGCTAAGCGCCCTTTATGACCCCGAGCTCGCCTAGTTTGTCCGAGAACAAAGCGTTACCGGATATTCTCTAATGTGTGCAACACTGTAAAGCATTATTTACCTCCGTCATTCAGACGCTTTTGTACTCATTGTTCTGGACGATACTTAATTGACAGCTTTCACATGATTCATGATTATTTAATCGTAAAAACACAATACGGATCATCAGAATGTTGACAGTCGTTTTACTTTCGATTCGCAGCAAACGCGTCATTGGACAGCAGAGGCGGTTTGCAAAGAGACAAACTCGGCAACTTTCTGCCTGGTACAAAGAGCACGAAATGTATCTTCAGAAAAGAAAAGCAAGCCACGCAGCTGGAAAAAGAAAGCACAACTCTTCTGTTCACGGCGTTTATTTTGTCGCACTGATTTATTCCTTGGATTCCTCGGAATGGGCTCGGGCACCCCGGCCCGGGCCCCACAAGTGTGCCACTTTTTATCGAGCCTAATCTTAATTTCTCAACCAAGGGAAGCGCTCTCCTTAGGATCAAACCAGAGATTTCCTGGATAGGAGGCAAGTAGGGTAGCACCTACGCTCTGGGGTTCACGCAATCTGTGGTAGCAGCTGAACACAAAAGGGTGTGCAGTGACTAAATTTCAGTGACCAATGAAATGACTGGGCATAAATTAGCTTAAACTTGTTTACGATCATTGCCCAGATGACGGCGGTGCATTCACATGGTCAGTGTAGTCAACAGTAACCGTGTGAATGCAATAACCACCGAGTCCACACTTGTCTGTGGGCATGTAAAGTGGCCGTTAACAAGTCAAAATCCCTCGAAATTACCCCAGACACACACTCCACAGGCAAGGAGCTGGGCTTCCGACGATACTTTTTCTTGGCGGTGATGACCTTTCCAGCGCGGCAGCGTCGGGCCCACGCCAGGCTGCTCGACGCATCTAGATGGAGATCTGGCGCTGCAGTCGGCCCGTTTTTTGGTCTTGAGTGCGTTGCTGCTGTTGCGAATGTGCTGGAACTCTGCATGCTTGTGTTGCTTGTGTGTATTGTGCATTTATTTTCATGCTTATTGCTGTTTTAAGTGTGTGTCGCTGCTGTTGCGAATGAGCTGGAATTCTGCATGCTTTGTGTTGCTTGCGTGTGTTGTACATTTATTTTTATGCTCTTATTGCTGTTCTGCGTGAGTGTTGATGTTATTGCGATTGTGAAGGAACATTTCATACTCGTGTCCTTGTTGTCACGCTGTTTGTGTGTATTGGGCATTTATTCGCAAGCTCCAATTGCTGCGCTGTATGTGTGTCGATGTAGCGAATGGCAAACCTCTTGTTGTTGTTGCTGCGTTGCATGTGCGTGTGTGTGTGTGAGCGTTGTGATGAATGTGTCACACATTTCATGTTGCTATGTTGATAAAGTATGACTTGGTGCTGGTGAGGCTTTTATGTTTTATTTGGATGTTGTAGCAACTACACTGATGATACGGATGCGGCCAAACGTAGAGCATTTTATTGCTTGTTGGAGCGCTGCTGCATAACTGTTGTTGGCGTAACTGTTGTTGGCGTAACTG
>VOMN01137947.1:0-40552 GCA_014899125.1 Orchestia grillus | reverse complement strand
TGGACCGCCATAGTTAGCGACAAACTAATCGCTACAAGTTATTTACTAACACGCTTCCCCGCTCGCCTGGGTTGCACTTGCATTAAATTCTTAATTCCTGAAGAGCTAAAATTCAGAGTCGAAATCCGTCTTTGACTCTCTAAAGCGTCGACGCGTTTCGGAAGCGTCATTTTTCTTTCCCAAGGCGCGCGTGGAGAGCTTCTCGCTTGTTTGTAAAGGACGCTCAGGAAACACACATTTTCTGTGCAAATAAACCGAAGTTTTTGATCACGCACAGCTCTCACAGATGGCGTCCTCTTACGAGCTTTTCATCGAAAGAGGGGAAACCCGATCACGTCCCTGCATAAAGGGCCCCCCAACCCTCCATCATCTTTCCCGGACTGCCTTGCCGAGGTCGTGTGGGGCTTGAGAAACATGTACCAGGGTGTGCCATGGGGGACTGCAGCATTTATATGTTGAGTTAATCCGAGTGGAAACAGATGTGCTCCAAACAAAAATAGGTATGCTCTAAGTGAGTTTAGATTTGCTCCAAACGAAAATAGATTTGCTCCGAACGAAAATAGATTTGAATCAAACGAAAATAGATTTTTTCCATACGGAAATAGATTTGCTCCAAACGGAAATAGATTTGCATCGAACGAAAATAGCTTTGCTGCAAACGAAAATAGGTCTGCTGCAAACGAAAATAGGTTTGTTGTAAACGTAAATAGATTTGCTGCAAACGTAAATAGATTTGCTGCAAACGAAAATAGATTTGCTCCAAACGAGAACAGATTTGCTCCAAACGAGAACAGAAATGTCGCGAACAAAAAAAAATTTGCTCCAAATAAAAATAGATTCGTCCCAAACAGGAACGAATGTTCCTGTAATGAAACAAGTATACTTCAAATTAGGATAAATTAGCATCAAATGAGGGTAAATTAACTTCAAATGAGGGTAAATTAGCTTCAAATGAGGGTCAATTCGCTTCAAATAAGGGTCAATTCGCTTCAAATGAGGGTCAATTCGCTTCAAATGAGGTTCAATTCGCTTCAAATGAGGTTCAATTCACTTTAAATGAGAGTAGATTCGTTTCAAATCAACTCTAAAACTGATGCAATCTCGACAAGTTGATAGCATTTATGGAACGTTCGCTGACGTGGTATTTGGACAGGTAGTAGTTAGACAGCACATTACATGCAAATGAAATGCTGGTATATTTCATGTGGGAGTGCAATGCAAACACATGTATTTATGTACGGGAGACGTACAGAATGGAAACACGTTTGAGAGATACGAGCAGGTAGAATACGGATAATTGCGACAGGTGTAAAAAAATTATTTGATGCTGTTTAAACCAGTAGGAGACACAAATGTTATGAAACATTGATTTCGTGAAAAATAATCTTATTGAGACGTTTAAAGAAATATGCCCGATTCATAAGTGCTTTTGGATATCGATAGTCTCCGTAAGAAATGATGTGAATGAATTTTGAAAAGACAACTATCGGAACTCGCTTTGAAGATCAGGCAGCGGAATATCGTGCATCTGGCAAAGGAATATTGTGCATATGGTAGGGGAATATTGTGCATATGACAGGGGAATATTGTGTATGTGACAGGGGAATATTGTGCATGTGACAGGGGAATATTGTGCATCTGGCAGGGGAATATTGTGCATCTGGCAGGGGAATATCGTGCATTTGGCACCCTACTAACTGAGCACGGTAGCTTTGGGAAATCTGGAATAACTTTAGGTATACCGCCCTGGGCTACACTGATGTGCTGCTTTCTTAGGCACATCGTGTTCCAGCTTCTTTCCCCGAGGGAAGAGCTCCACCCACAGGGCATCGAGCCGGAAACCTGCAGACCAGGACGCAAGCGCGCTATCACTTGTGCTACTGGCACATATTCTTCAAAAAATGAATCGTGGAAACTTTTATAAAGTCTAATCTTAGTGTGATCAACACACTTAGGTCTACATATAAGTTTCGAATTATATTGGACAGTTGTTCGTGTGCTCATAATGCAATGGGTTATTAAATCTATACATAGCCCTCGTCCACCTTCCCTCTGAGGTGTGTGGGGGGAGGCGCCTCCGTCTCATCACGGGGAGATCGGGCGACTCGAGTTTCAATTCAAATACAAGTTCAAAGTTACTTAAACTTTGCTTCAAAGTTTTGCTTGACTTGGAGCTCGGTTCCTGAACGTAGATACTAAACTTCAACTCGCGTTTTTGTTCATGAGATGGAATTTTCCAACCTCGATGGGAAATTCATGTTTTTGTATCGAATATTCGAAAATTCTACAGTTAGTGCGCAGCTTCATTGATACGTAATACACCTTTTTATTTGTCCGATATTTATGGAAGTTTCGAGTGCAAAAGAAAAGTGGAAAATCAGTTTAGTTTTCGTTGGAGTATCAAAAAAATTATGGATTTTTCAGGAGTAAAGGGGCATTATTTTCAGCGATTTGTATTATTAGTACCGCTCTTGCAGACCATCTCCATGTGACATGCCTTCGCTGCTGCACATCTTACTCTGGGGACGTACTCGATCGACTCAAAATGTTTCCGAACCCAAGTTTTTTGATTCGGGCCACCGACGGCTTGAGAAATTGTCATCTAAACGTTGAAATTTCGTTTTCAAAATGCAAATGCGTTTAAGAATAATAAACCTTGAATCCCCCATGCAATTCTCCTTCATACATTGGCCAAATATATTATGTGGAAATAGGTACTAAAAGAAAGAACGCAGAGAAGCTTTCTTCTCTCTAACGAGATCACGGCTGACCCTCGTACTATCGTACTACGAAGAATAAAAACTCCTGTTCAATATTACTAGATCAAGTTGTTTATTTATTATGCGAAGGTGTACCTTTCTCTTAGGTTCTCCAACCGAGGTTCAGATTTATGGTCCAGAAAAATTCTTTAAAAAAGTCATCACTGTGGTAAAGTGCGTAGTTTGTATTCTTCACCGGGTAGTGAAACGCTTCTTCTCTGTTGAAGTGACGTCAGACAACTATGTTGGAGTACCGAGTGTACTAGAAGTGCGGTCGCACGAATGGGTCTGCTGTAGAATGAAAATTCGAGGCTGAATAACGAAGCGTTGTTCATATGTATTACTAACAAGGTCGTCTGCAGCAGATTAAAAGTATAAGACAGGGTCGGTTCGTGGTACCAACTGATTTATCTCGATGACAAAATTTTCAATGTGAGTAGGTGCAAGTCCGTTTTGCAATGCGAGCAAACGAATTCCATCGAGATTAGCAGCCAATAGAAACATCAACATAACGACAATACAAATTCCATACAGCTGAAACTAGCAGAATCATCAATACCACAACACAAATTCCATAGTGCTGGAACGAGTAGAAACGTTAAAATTATGACTATACTAATTACATTGAGCTGAAGCCGTTCAGAACAAAGAAGCTAACTATTTAAGAGCAGTGATTTTTGGGTTATTTTTTTCTAATAAATACATAGTTGTAAATACTCCAGAAGTTATCTACACTTTCAGGTCCTGTTTTTGAGAATTGCTATTCATTCGGTCATGTTGTGATTGGAATCTGTTTTTCTTCCACAGAACCACAGAAATTAAAATTGTTCTGCCATGTTGAAATTAGACTTCGACCATAATTTTTGGATATTAGAAACTGTCCCTCACACAGGATAGGAAAATTTACTTTATCATCCTGATTTTTAAGCTAATTTAGAATAAATTCACTGGTCTCGCTCTTGTAGATATGAGCATACAAAAGCCCAAAGCATTTTCTGAGCAGGCGTATCCTCAGTCGCATCACAACTGCAGTAAACAATGATCTGCTTTACTTTCAGCATATCTAGAAATTTTACGCCTACATTCCGTTAGTTGGACTCATGTAAACTCCTTCTAATCCCATGTAATACAATACTCATAGAGAACTCTGTAGATTAAGTAGATTGTTCGACGCAGAACCCAAAATCAGAATCACGATTCAAAAACTATTTACTGCATTTTTATTTTGTTTCGACCTTATTCTTCGTTGAAAGCTTGAAAGCTAACTAGCTTGGCTTATCTGCGTAGGAGCAGAAGATTTCAAGAAGAGCTGATGCTCTACACAAAGGGGTGTCATCCATCTGTTCCTAAGGTGATCCATCAGCGGCACAGTGGCGGCCACTGCACGCCAGGGACACAAACAACAGAAGTCGAGGAGTGCTTGGACACAAACAACAGGAGTCGAAAAGTGCTTGGACACAAACAACAGAAGCCGAGAAATGCTGGGACACAAACAACAGGAGTCGAGGAGTGCTTGGACACAAACAACAGAAGCCGAGGAGTGCTTGGACACAAACAACAGGAGTCGAGGAGTGCTTGGACACAAACAACAGAAGCCGAGAAATGCTGGGACACAAATAACAGAAGCCGAGAAGTGCCGGGACACAAACAAAAGAAGTCGAGAAGTGATGGGACACAAACAACAGAAGCCGAGAAGTGCTGGGACACANCGCAAACAACAGCAAGCGAGGAGTGCTTGGACGCAAAGAACAGCAAGTGAGGAGTTCTTGGACGCAAACAACAGCAAGCGAAGAGTGCTTGGACGCAAAGAACAGCAAGCGAGGAGTGCTTAAACGCAAAGAACAGCAAGCGAGGAGTGCTTGAGGCTGCCACGAGGGACTGCACAACTACAGGCCTCGGAATATGAGGAGGCTTCCATGAGCTTGGGATTATCGCTCTCGTGATGGATGGAGAAAACACTGAGGGGTGTAGCAATAAATTAGACAAATATGACATGCAGACTGTCAGTGATGAGCAAACGAGTCAGCCCAATTCTAAATTTTGTCAATTTTGGCGCATTTTAAACTAGTTGTTTGATTCAGCGTTCTCGGTGGTACCTATGTTTAATTTTTTACTCATTTTAGGAATGCTTTTCGAACTGTGTTGATACAAACAATTCGTAACATGAGGGTCACAAATGGTGCAGTTCTACTCTGATTGCTGTGTCCATGGACATTGATCTCATTTGAAATATTTTTTCCCCCGTCCTCAATCGTGAATTCAGAGTTATTGAGCGTCAAAGGGTTGTCGACATCGCCGTCTGTCGGCGATTGATGCGCTATGCACTCCTGCGAGTTTACCAGTCTTCTATCACCGTGGTAACTTGTACCACCGTACCTATTTGTATCCTTAAGCAACCGTACCTATTTGTACCACCTTACCTATTTGTATCAGTGTATCACCGTATCTAATTGTATTATTTTATCACCGTACCTATTTGTATTGTTGTACAATTGTGCCTATTTTTATCATTCTATCACTGCACCTATTTGTATCATAGTATCACTACACCTATTTGTATCATAGTATCACTACACCTATTTGTATCATTATATCACCGTCTCTATTTGTATCGTTGTACCATTGTGCTCGTCTGTATCATGTATCACTGTAAGTCTTCGCTAGTCTCGACATCTGAGAAATGCTTTCCTCAGGCCGAACCCAACTGTAGCTTGCATTTTCTATGCTTGTTTATTGACATTATTTGCGAATTCGGGCTTTTATTTAGCAACATTTATAACCGTACGGGCTACAGTTGACTTCATACTCGTACAATAGACTGCACATTGAAGTTCTCAGATACATGAAGGGATTTTTAGCCGTGCTTTCATAATCTTAATTATTGCTCGCATGGTCCGGCAACTTCAAACTGTTCCAGTTATTTGAATTACTTCAACGTTTGCTTCGTGAGATTTTAGTTTCACCCATGCACAGCACAACAAAGTCTGTTGTACACATAAATTCTAATTTACAGTTACCGGTAGCTGTTCGCAGTTGAAATCTCACGCGCCAATGCTTCTTGAAATTCACTCGAGCGTAAAGCGATTTTGTAGTACTTTGCTGTCGCTAAAACTGACTCAGTGAAATCGTTTTCTAAAAGGACGTAAAGAGAAGCAAAAATTTCATCACTACACCTCACATTAGCGTACCGGAGTTTGGGTGAACTCCATCTTTCGTTGTGCCACTTCGCTTCAAGCGAAATCGGCCCAGATTTCGTGAAGGACAATTCGTATGTCCTGGCGTAATTCTAGTTTGCACAATTGCAAATACGCTTACGTCTCGAATACGCTTACATTACGTTAATTAGAGCTTTCTGATATCTGTGCATCAAAATCGATGACTGAGTGTGATTGTTTTCTTTTTGGATATGTTCTTTTTCTCTGCAGAAGTGGAGTGGTTAGTGGTGGTCGTGGTGGTCACAGGACACAGGTGTTGGTTATACTACCTGATCTTTGATCTGTCCTGCACTCCTATTCTGTATTTCATGCCTGTGCGAGATAGGTGTCTGACGGCATTGAACTTGGGTAGAAACCCAAAAAATTGTCCGCCTGGCTCGTTGCAGATGCCATATTCTATGCTATTCTACGTGCAAATGCAGCCCAGCTCAACGCGCGTGCGTGCATTGGCAATTGAGGACACAGAAAATCAAAGCGGGTAAACTAGGAGTTTGTTCGTCTGGCTGAGCTGCCTCATGTTTAATTGCGGTGCCACGCTTCTCAGCGCACCCCTGTTTTGTCGCCCAATTAATCTAACAATTTGGTGACCAACTCCTTCTTCCGATAGCGAACTATTTGAAGCCTTCATAGCTCAGAAGCGAACTTTACAGATGCATGATACTTTTTTTTCTCATTTATTTTATTAATGTGTGGAAAGCGTAATCCAGACCATCCGACAGTTACCTGGACATTGTAAGTAAATGTTTTGATTGTACCGCGACCAAAAATCATCACATGACCTTGATTACGATAGTACATCTTACAAATCTCCCACAGCAATCGTTCACAACTACGATGATATTAATATGGACAGATACTATTCAATTTAGAACGGGCGAGCATAACAGACCCTTTTCTAAGAACAGTGTTTTTCAAGTTATTACAGGCATAACGTATATGCTAAAAATATACTTATCTTAGCCAAAACCCTTTTTGCAAACGACAGCTTAATACAGGATGGCTCATTACCTTTGATAAAGACGCACCATTGACAAGTTAACTCTAAGTTCTCGTATAGAACACAACGCAAGGTACTTGACATCCTCAACGTTCCCATCAACAAGAATATTTCTCTGACGATCTCCATCGTCTTAAATTCATATTAAGATCACGAGGCTCTTGAATCGTATCAGCCAGAGTTGGTAATTGCCCGTGTCCGGTTCACCATGCGCTTGAGGTAGAGTTCGGGTCCGGCAAACCCTGCAACTGCAACAGGGGTTGGCCCCTGCAAAGAGAGGTCGCTGGTGCGGCGCAAGGTGGTCCTTACCAGAGCGTGATGGTTCTACAATGCGGTTGACGCACCGTTTCCCAGGAGCACCGTTTGGCACGCATAACGGCGTGCGCGTAGCGCTGCGGTCCCATCAAACGAAATCGCAAAAGACGAAGTCGATTTCAGGTTCCAGTAGCCCTGTCCTGATGTACACAGAGTACAACGATGCTCGGGGAGCTTCTAACGAATTTGTCTAATTTTTTGGGGGGATTTTGTGCATTTTGAAGTTTCCTTTTCAGTAACTTGAATTTCAAGATCCAGCAACAAGCTGAAATTTTTTCACGTAAGCTTGTATGATGTTACGTTCATATTTTACTTCTTATTTTACGTTCATATTTATTTTACGTTCATATTTTACGAAGCTTTCATGAATTTTGCAGTTTTCAAGAATCATCTCACGTGCAAGTAAGTTTTATTCTCAGAATTAGTTCAAGTTAATTATATTGTAAGGGCATACGTCTATGGAAAATGGTGAACTGGTGTTAGCGCCCAATTTTATAGCATGAAAGAAGTGAATTCTATTAATGATAAACGGAAATGAATTATCTCGCATTGACTTTACTTTCTTCTTTTCCCTCGGCCATCATTGTGAACAGAGGCTTTACTTGTGTCAAAAAAGTGCTATCTTTATAAGCGTTACGCAAAAGTCTGTAGCACTGATACTGCTGGGTGCATCGCGAGGTAGCGATGGAAATGGGAGGAAGCGGCGTGAAGTAGTCAGGAAGTGACATGAAGGTGTCAGGAAGTAGCGTGAAGGTGTCAGGAAGTGGCATGAATGTGTCAGGAAGTGGCGTGAAGGTGTCAGGAAATGACATGAAGGTGTCAGGAAGTGGCGTGAAGAAGCCAGGAAGTGGGAATGTGCCAGGAAGCGCGTGATGGTGTCAGGAAGTGACATGAATGTGTCTGGAAGTGGCGTGAAGGTGTCAAGAAATGTCGCGAAGGTGTCAATGAATGCCGTAAAGGTATCAAGAAATGGAGTGTGTGAAGATGTCGGCAAGTAGCGTGAAGGTGCCAGGAAGTGACGTGAAGGTGTCGGGAGGTCCAAATGAAAATAAAAAATTTTAATACGAAGTCAATCTTGCCTGTTGCGTAATTGTATGCGTTGAAATAGAGCTAAAAAAATAAACATGTTACGCAGATCAGTATTTAATATACTGCTAGTTGATCGGCTTGTAAAGAATATCATCCATTAATCAAAAATGAAGACTAATGTACTGAGGAAAACTTCCACTGCGAAAAGTTTCAAAATACTAAAATTCAACCGTGTGTTGAAACAGGAGAAAAGCCGTACATTATATACACATGTTTGAGTTGTTCAAACAGAATAACACAACCCTAAGTGTGAAGCTCGCGTAGGGGATGTAATGGAAATCTAATCTAGGAATGTAATAAAAAACAGAGTATCAATGGACCAGTGAAAATGTGTAGGGAACACGGAGAGAAACTGAGAGCAGTCAGCAGGAGCAAATTCTCCAGGAGTTTTTACATTTCTCTAGTGTATTTTTTACGTAAATATGAAATAACATTGGATAATATATAAATAGCCTTGATAAATGACAAATGTTTGAAGTTTTTCTATGGCGTTGATCGAATCTTTCACTGAACTCGGTGTACTCTACACCGAGAAAAAAGACCGTTTATTTTGGACAAACTTGTGTATGTCACGCATCTCTAGCAGAATGGTTCACAAATGTTATAAATGTATCATGACGCTGTTTTTCTGAAGCCATTTGAAGCTATGACACATACCTGTAGGAAATATGATAAAGACAATCCTGACACATACAATCAAAAGTCTGTGGTATTTCATACAAAAATTTAACTTACTCTGCCAACCCATTAATTTTGCAATGATAAAAAATTAGTTACAAATTGCAAACAAAACCTATAAGTATTTTAAAAATTCAGCGCCAAGGGCTCTAAATAAACATCATACAAAAATGCAAGTTTTATACGTCAGCATCACGTAAGTTTTGCACATGAAGAATTTTCTAATGTAAATCTGAACTAATTCTTGAATCCCTGAAACTAAATTGACGTTTTATTGAGGAAATTATGGTCGAAACATTTATTTCGCGTGAAACTACATTGTTATATCCCCTTCCACTCCCTCTTTCCACTCTCCCCCCCCCCTCACNCCCTCACACACTGCACGCTACTGCAGCACGGAGCTGATGAGTTATGTCAGACACACTCAGGCTTGTCAAAATTTCACTGAGTGCACATCTCACTGACCCTGCCGGAACGGAATGAAGACGTAGATTCACTAAAAGTCTTCGCGGATGAAAAAATAAAAATAACGGTTTTCTCATGTCGAACCCAATTTATAAACAAGCGTCGAAAGTGTCATGCAAGTTCGTATCATTCAAATTTTGTACTGCACAGTATTTAACAGTGCTAGATTTATTCAATGCAAGCCTGAAGTGCTTTTGCATGCAGATGTATCTAACTGTTAATTGTATGCGTCCAAAATGTCCAAATCCCTCAAAATACTTGTAACTCTTG
This sequence comes from Orchestia grillus, assembly GCA_014899125.1. Lineage (NCBI taxonomy): Eukaryota > Metazoa > Arthropoda > Malacostraca > Amphipoda > Talitridae > Orchestia > Orchestia grillus. The sequence goes on along the minus strand of VOMN01137947.1, from coordinate 30,764 downwards.
AATAAAATTCATCTTTATAATTTTTATTCCAGTACCTGTTCAGAAATTAATTGAATAATTCATCTAAGAAAATCTTGAATCATCTTATTCTTATGAACCACGAGCGATGTTTATTTTTGATCTAATTAAGAATCAGTGTCTTGATAAGAATAGTTTTCAACAAGACTTTGGAAGTAGATGTTTCAAAAAAATTCTTGAAAATTCATCACAGACGAAATTTATTATGAACAATGAGAACAAACGTTGACTGTCTTACAGTATCAATGGGCAGTGCCAGCAATTCCCAATTATTTCAATAGCGAATTCATTCTAAGTTGTCTGACTGCAGGACACCTTCAATACAAAGCCGAGACGAAAATTGTACAACTGGCGTTGTGCAACGCGTCTTCTGCCTCGCAATTTTGCACCGTCACTTCGATGAAAAAGCCGGATTTTAGAAGTGGCATGGCATGCTCACTAGGGATAGTCTTGTCATCGATGACTTGAATTATCGGTGCGAGATAACCAAAGCATCTTGAAGTGCCAATTTACTACTACTACTTACTTACTTCAACTTAAATCTTAATCCTGTTTCATAACTAAAACTCCGGTTGCTTTTAGTCGTATTTTGACACCTCTCAATAATGCATAAACAGTGATGCATGAGAATGAGTTTTCTAGTAAACCTCGAACAATTTTCGCCTCGGAGTCCTCTTGTACCCTGCTTGATTGGGTGCGAGGGAAGATCGGCTTTGATATCAAGTAAACAAGGCTCACCTTTTTATCATCTGAATAGATTTATAAATCAACTTTCCTAAGGATGTTTATAGTTTTTAAGACTTGCTAAATAGAGCCTAATTGCATATCTACGTAAGGCTGTAACAAGTTTTTCGTACAGGCTACATGCAGCCTTATTGGATGAATAATTTGGTCGGTAAAAGTTCGAGTCGGCGGAACTGGGCTCGGTTGAACATGCGAAGTTTTTCGCACAGTTGTCCTGAGAGCAATACGCTGAGTTGTGCTGAGCGTCTATGTACTTCAAACAAGCGAGGCTCTGGAAAATAACATGAATATTCAGACCTCGGTTGAAAAAACAAAACTGAGTGGGCTGTAGGTCGAGGCGGTGGCTGCTTTGCAATAGCTACATAATAGGAATAGGAATTATACCTACTTAGTTGATAGCTTAATAGAATTATGTAATTATATTTGCCGTCTAAAGTCTGACTCATAAGCGAAAAGTAGAAAACGTATTCCTGAATGCAGGAAAATTATAATAGTGACGAGCCAAGAAACAAATTTAAATTGACGAAGTGACACGAAATAATTATTTTCGACCAATACAATAATTTTGGGTTTTCGGTTAAAGGCAGGATGCTACATTCGATGGTCTTCGCATTTACCTGAAGAACTTACCACGTTTCTTTATCAGCAAGCGAGGGTCTAACCCATTTTTTTTTAGCCCCGTGACAAAAAAAAATACCTTCGACCAGTGCAATAATGTTGTGTTTTCAGTTACTCAGTACTGGGCTCAAAGATCGTTTACATCGATTATTGCATCATCCAAAAAATTGTAGATCGAACCTCGTTGTTTTGTGAGCAAGCTTGCCTCCATCAAAATCTCATCCTTTTATTATTATTTCTTTTAGATCCCTCACGTGAGTTATTTTTTCCAGAAATTGCGACCAAATTCTTCACGCATAAAATTCCATCTATTTTCTCAAAAAGTACCTACAACATTCAAATGTATTTCTACAACGAATTTTCGATCACCGTGCAGTTTGACAGGCGGGAGCCCAGTTAGGCACATACCACAGTCGCTGCACGCAGCCTCGTGAAGTGGGTCAGCCAGTTAGCCCGTAACTGCGGCGCTTCCTCTGTAAAAGCCGCTGCATTTTACTGTTAACTTCAGCCTAGCGTTTTGTGAAGAGTGCGACGGGGTCCGTCCTGCACCGTGCTTGAGACGAGGGGTTTGTTGGTACTCTAAACAGTGTGGACTATTAACGCAAATTGTGTCTCGTACGCACCTCGCTGATCACCCTGCCAGCGGGTGTAAATTGCAAGGCATCATCGAACAACTGCAAGGAAATTCAACTCAGGTAGTCAGCTGAAAATTCTTCAACTTGCGTAAAATGCTTCAATGCAACACGCGAGTAAATATATTTTTTTAAAAACTGTGTTTACTATTTAGTGAAGCACGAAAAACGAGATATTTGCTGTTCTTTTTTCAATCTCCGTTTTGCTCTTTTATAGTATACTTCTAAATTGAATTTAGAGCAAACAGTGATGTTTTTATTGCAGCGATAAACGAATATTTTCTGTGCAGGTACATATGGTTACATATTTCCTCTCGGTAACTAATTCAGTCATCTGCTATCGAGAAATCAATGCCTAAGAATTCGAGTACACTTAACGCTTGCGTGCGTTTTTTGATCAGAAGCGATCGTCTGCTTCATTTATCGAACATATGTAGAGGCAGAATCACGCATATCACTTATAAAATGCACAGAATCTCAATTTCCATACGATGGTAAATTCAATAGCAAGGTATCCATTGCATCACTATCAAACCCTCACTCTGTTTGACAGCTGTTAGTACTCCGGCCCGAGTGACAATTGCGGCAGCCCTCTTCAAGTGCTGCGTTGTCGGGTGTGGAGGGCGGGAGCAATCGGTAGCTGATAGGGCGCAGAGAAGTGGTCTCTCTGGAATCTGTTCTACGCTACGTCAAACCTGTACACAGGTGTGCGAACGTCACGCCTGTACACAAGTTTGTAAACGTCAAGTCTGTGCACAAGTCTGCGAACCTCAAGTCTATTCCCAAGTCTGTGAACGTCTAGTCTATGCACGTCTGTAAATGTCAAATCTGTACACAACAAGTTGGTTTCTAAAGTTGAATACTGGTGTTTACCTCGAATCACTAACAAAACACAAATGTCGATTTCCACTTCATAATTTGAGCCAATATTAGCGCCAATGGATTCAATTTTGAAGTGTTGTGCTGCAAGAGTGAGTGCCTGAGAGGAAAAATCAATTCTTCAGTTTTCGGTATCGCATTACCAAGCAATCGGGTGTGAAACATCACGTGCAGACCATGCCGAGACAGTGGCTCGTAAAACTTTATCAGACTTATTCAACTGAATAGAGGGAATAACAATTAGGCATGGCTGAAACCATGGTTGTATTAGTGCACCTCCGCTCAGAGCTGCGTGAGATCTCAGCACATAGATTAAAATTATTTGAAACTCTAAAGAAATGTTCAGGTGAGAATTAAAAACACATATCAAATCGACAGTATTGAGAGGTCTTCTATTTTTAAATCGTTCATATTGAGTCTAATGAGTGGAAAAATTACAAGTAGGAAGATTATTGAGAGTTCATTTTATTTTTGAATCGTTCGTATTGAATCTAACGGAGTGAAAAAAGTATATGTAAGAAAATTGAATAAACCATTTTATTTTATAGAAAATGAATGAATCATACGCTACAAAATTCTGGAACAAAATAGGAAAGTCTGTGAAAGTTCTAGGATTTTGTAGCGTTGTAGGGACCTCATATACAGGGGTTCCATTTCAGAAATTAATTAGCTTAACGTAGCAACTGAAATATTTAGAAAATGCAAATGAAGTTTCATGAAATCTGATCAATTTTCAGACCTAAGCCCGTCAGTAACTCAATGAAAATCACAAGACCCGTGTAGTGAAGGCTGTGCCACGATATTCGATTAACGAGGACAACCCCTCTACCGATCTTGTCGAACTTTAATATCATTATTCGCACAAGCAATGACTTTGTTTCCGTTTTTTTTTGTCACGAAATACTTTTTCTGATGCTGGAATTTTTTTTCACATTCAATAAATACCGGATGGGGTCCAGGTACGTAGTTGGCTCATCGGTTACTTACGAGGTTCAGAAATGCCGCCGCTGATACTCCGTTATGCTGCAGCGACTCCACCGCGCTGTGATATATGAAGTGCATGTCGTGCGGGCGCGTGTGGCTGTATCCTGCCCACACGCATAACGGAATTGGACGAAAATTCATGTGAATGTCTCATAACAGCGCAGCACTGATTTCAAAAATTTTCGTCTCTAGAATGTTTTCTCTTTGAGTAAGCGATGTCATTTCCGGATGAGATTAAAGAAATGCTGAAGAACAGAACAATGATGTACCGTGTATACGAAGAGTAAAAACAACGAGTAGCAAAATAAGAATTGAATTTGTCTCTCAAAGATCGCAAAAGCTCAAGTTTTAATTTCCTGTTGTGGAAATGATTGAGGAAAAGGATTCTGAATTCCATCGTTGCATCGATACGGCCTTCTCTGTTAAATTGCCTAACATGGGAACACAATTGCTTTTTAAAAATTAGCACAGTCGTGCTGAAGGCTTCAAACAGTTCTTCGTAACGAAGGTAGTTTTCTGATATATTCTGGTAATTTTGCGCGGATTATTTCTATAGGCAAGAAATCTGCTAGTTGCCGATAGCAGATGTCGGCAATAATGTAAGGGCGGACATAACGACCGCGCCACTGCGTTGTCACTGCGCTGCTTTCCAGTAAGCTTTGCGAAATCAACTGTGCCGATTTTCTGCATCTTACTATTACTAACCTCCATGCAGCTCCCCTCCCCCTCCATGTTTATTTCTTTTTGTACTGCAATCTTCCAGCACACACTTCGTCAAACTCAGTTTAGCATTCGTGCCTTTTCTGCTCGACCCCATTCTGTCGGAAAAAAGTTGTGTCACAAGTTTGTGTCCACCCCAATTTTTAGTGTTTACTGCTTTACGACAAAGACAAATCCCAGTCATGATTATTTTACGAGCGAAAAATATTGTTGTACGGATACGTTTACTGCTATACAATGTACGATAAGCACGTATCCCAATTTAAAAACCTGAGATTATTTTACGATTTAAAAATAATCGCTGATGTTAGAAAAATAAACACATTCATACGAAGAGCGCTAAAGCATTCGTCACAAAAGTTGAAGAAGAATACATGAACTCTTAGACAATGAATAACATCGCTCCTGCAAAACCTCCGGGACAATTTTGAACTCAATGGAAAAACACTCGCACATAACGGACATGGTCATTGTTCCTCTTCTTATATTATGAGTCCTTTACCTTTCACGAGATTCAAACTAGTAGCAAGCATACGAAACTGAGTCAGATGATTGCTTTTATTGTTGAAATTTGTAACGAATATTGTACGGGGATTGTTATGTGATGGTCTCTAGTTTGCACGACGCTGAAATTGTTAAAACAAAGTCAACAGTTAAGAGCATCCAAGAAGCCGTCACGCTTGAAGATTATGTTTTTATTGCTAGACACTTCTGAATGCGACGATATAATTTGCTTTCTCAATTGGATTTCTTGAGATTGTCGCAACAAATTGCAACAAACAAGAAGTGCGAGAAACATTTAAAATATCGTCATTATTCAAGGGAATGACAATGTTAATTTTAAACTTGTTAACGGTGCATAACTAAAGCATGAAGTGTAGAAACATGCACTCCGCTGTATTTTGACCCTCTTTTAGAACTTGCATGCATAAGCATCCATCCATTCGAAGTATGAAAAATCTTTTAAAATCAGTAAATTAGTAAACAAAAATTCAGAAATCTATTCTATGATAAGCACCGAGCCGAAGACTTGCTGACTCTTCCTTTAATGTGGAAAATTAAAGCCATTGTTGCTCTAACGTTAAGGAGAAGCTGTGATTGTTAGGGAACCGTACAGTTAGGAGGCACAGTTAAAGACGATGCTACTCACTGTACAGTTGTAGCAACAGCTGCCTCGATTGTTACTCTCGTAAAGACGCCATGAGAACCTGGATTACATCAATGCACTACACGCGGGTTAGTTTTACGCAGTGTAAGCACTGATTTTGGTTCAACTCACTCCTGAATTTACCAGGGCAATTTTGCGGTGCATTTTACTTCGTCCATTTTACCTTGAGTTATTTCGAATCAATTTATCTATCACGTATAATTTATTTCATCTCTATGAGGCAAGAAAGCTAGAATAAAAATTGTTAAGAAGGGACTTAGAGCGTCATCTGGGACTAGCTTAAACTAGGACAGCGGAAGCCAGGAAACTCTAGTGTAGCATAAGTGTGAGGGAATCGGTGTGAATAAAAGAACGAAACCCTGACAATTCCACATTTTAACAATTATTTTACTTTGCTTTGGGAATTTTATTTTATATCTGATTCCATTTCACTTGTAATAGGAAAACTCTCACTCCTCCCTAAATTTCTTATTTACGATATCATAAATATATGTTCGAGTTTGAAGCTTTCAGGTTTAATCGAAATGGTACTAAATCATTGTCTCAAATTATTTGGCTCCTGGAATGAAATATTTTCATTATGTTACGATCTTAAAAACTATTTTGTTGATTACTCTCTTGCCGACACAATCTGTCCACACGATAAGACCGCCATGGTTAGACATTTGACAAATTTATTATTTTGCTCTGTAATTCAGTCATGCCGCTGCTCTTTCGATAATTAATACTGCACATGGTTGTATAATTTTCCAAAATGTACCCATGAAAGTTCGCCCGAGTCACTTTTTGTACCTAGATATTAGTATATATAAAATTATCTTAGGATAAGAGCAGTTCATTTTTCATACAAAAATACAGGAGGTTTTTCCTATTTGTGTTCGATTTTCCCTGAGATGATTTCTGGGCGCTTACTGACCTTGGGTACAATTTATACGCCACCCTTTGAGGGGCTTATTTATTTTACCTTCTAACATCTTTAGAATTCGTACAAAAGATGAATGTGTCTGAAAAGTAGATCTATTGTTACATCGCCGCAATGTTTAGATGAGCATTTGAAAACCCTTCTGAAAGACTTTGTAATGAATAAAACTTCTGAGTTCAAAGAGAAACGAAATTTCTTTTCGCAATGAAAGAAAAAGTTGAAAAAAACTGGTCCGGAGGGCGCGTGGGAGAAGAGCGTAGCACCCAACGAGAGCAAAACCGTCGGCCTCAGAGCGCAGGGTTGCTGTCACTCCCCTGCTGATCGTGAACTTGAGCGGCGACTTCAACTTTGGCACTTCAACTTTCTCGTGCACAACTGCTCTCCCAGACTGGAGTTGATGGAAGCATATCCAACATACACAGCAAGTATGTGCGGTTTACAGCATGTACTCCGATGGATATGTGTCCTGGATCCGCGGTTGAAGGCGATTCTTCAAATCCAAATACCACCAGGATCATGGAGAGCATTTTTTTGTTGAATCGTCGAGGTTGTTCAGAGTTAACGCACTTGAGTATTGACGAATCCTAACAAGACTCGCGGAATAGATGTTGTCCCCACATCATGTGTTGACCACAAAATGGAGTCCATGATTCAATTTACGAAACCCGAGCAATCCATATTTTTTATCTGTTCAGCGGTGTCAACGCAGTGTTGAACTCTCAATTTATCGTTCGCTTTTTTTTAGCTGAAATTGTTACGAACTAAAGCACAATTTTTCAGTCAACATCCACAGGTATATTCGATACATTCCTTTACACGCGTGATTCCACGATGACGAATTTATAGAAAATATTCCACTTTGTTGAACCTTCTTTAGGAAGGGGAGAAAGCTGAAGAATTGTCATTGAAACCAATAAGGAAACCTATGTAATAATTAAAATACAATCCTTTAATGCTACAGAGAAGAAATTTTTTAACCATAGGGAATATTTGATGTAATTTTAGTGATCTTCTGTTAGTTATTTTTCCTCTAGAAGGAACCCTTGAGCCCGCTTAAAATTCATGGAAGCTTCACAGTATCTAGTCAATGAATATTGGATTCATTTACTTTAAAATTCAGTACATGTCCGTACTATTATAACATAAATTTCGATGTATTCTCCATCACGTTTGCAGATGATACCTTAGTCGATGTTATTCACCTTTGATTCGATATTAAAATGCACTAAGTACTGTGGTATTGATAATAATCATTGCGCAATAGTACACATCAAAATTTTAATGAAAGAACTATCGCATTTCTCTTTAATCTTTAATTGCTCATCAGCAGAGTTGAAAGACCCTTAAGCATCCGTATCCTTCAAGACTATTAGAGAATATCAATCAGTGATGAATACATATATGATTCCTATTCGAGTAGATATGATATGTGCCTCGCAATGCTTCACGTGCTGCTGCTGCTTATATGCTTCTTGCGCTGCAGACACCTGATAAATTCCAAATAAAATTCCTTCTATCACTAACGGCTATCGCTCTAAATAAACTCATTCTTATTTGGCAAAATAAGCTAGGTGGCGAAAAGTTTTTCGTTAAATAAAATAAAAAAGTGACCGTGATCAATGTGTGGTGATGACGACTAATGTGAGATGATGACTTATGACTAGTGCGTAATGATGAGCTCATTGGTTTTAGTTGCGACGAAGTAAGGAATTCAAAGGCGAGAGGGACAGTGACCGGGACGGGAAGAGAGGGGGAACGAATAGAGTTCCTTTAACCTTTTCAGCCCTGAACACATGAAAAGGTGTTAAAACTTGATCAAACCTCGTCAATTGTGTTGTTTGCGTGTATAACAATTACCAATTGTCGATGTTTGACTTGTATTCCATGGAATCCCGATAGTCCTCTACCTCAAAAAAAGTGTTGACTGTTGTGTAACATTGGAGAAATCTAAAGCCTTGCCTGTGCTGTCCCTGTGGTTCTCAAGGGGTTAAAGGGCCACGTTTGTTCTGGTTCTCTGTCTTTTCTGTTTCAGTTCTCACAATGGGCTTGAACACAGTAAGAACTCATTGGCGCTAGGCCGTTTCTTCAGTTAAAAATGAAAGATTTTAATGACCACCAAATTTGAAACCAGCCGTCCGACTCCGCTTCGTATTGTCCCCTTGGAGGATATTTTTTGAATCATGGCGAGGCCCTCGCTGTTGTCGTTATTTTCCTGAACCGAATTATGTAAGTTATATGCGAACAATGCATCACCAGAGTACCGCACCATAGCAACACAGTACTACAGCACCACAGCAACACAGAACCACAGTACCACAGCACCCCAGTACCACAGTGCCACAGCACCCCAGTACCACAGTGCCACAGCACCGCAGCACCTAGAGACCATTGCTCCAGTAGCACAGTAGACACTTTTGCAGCCAGCGCGCCGGCCAGCTCTGGGAGGCCGTAAGGTCTACCGTTACTCACCGTTATGAACCGCTGCCGCCTCGCTAATCTGTGACGCTGCTGCTGCTGTTACTGATATATTGTTGGTGGTGCTGCAGCTGTAGAAGTAGGGGCTCTATCGATCGTTGGTGGTGTTACAACTGTTAAAGTCTTTATGCTATTGATCGTTGCTGGCAATATAGCTGTTGAAACTTCCATTCCATTGATCATTGCTGGTGTTACAGCTGTAGAAACTTGTATTTCATCGATCCTTACTGGTGCTACAACCGTAGAAGCTTGTATTCTGTTGATCGTTGCAAGCTCTACAGCCGTAGAAGCATGTATTCTATCGATCGTTGTTGGTGCTACAGCTGTTGAAACTTGTATTCCATCGATCGTTTCTGATTTTGTAGCAGTAAAAGTTCGGATTGTATCGATGATTCTGGTTTTTCAGCCGTAGAAAATTGTATTCTATGAATGCTCTTATGCACTCGTAAAATACAGGGCGACAGACGTAATGGCTGCTGCTGAAACTGGTAGCTTCCGAAAGTGCGTTTCCTGTGGAGGTTGATAACACTACGTCGTTGTGTTGATGATACATAAACCGTAGTGGGTTTTCTTCAGGCTTAGGGTTCGAAAACGTAATGATAGGCTTTAGTAAAGGAAGAAAAGTTTCAGTATCACAATAGTAGTAAAATTACAGAACGTTGAAGGACGCTTTTACGTGCCATTTTTGAATTGAGTGGCGTTTACGAGTATAGGTTATCTGAGTTTAATAGAAATGAAGACTAACTTTGTTTAGCTGAATGTATGCGTAAAAAAATTTGAATTTTTCCTATTTGCAGGTGATAGGCTTAACGGATTGCAATTATCTTTGTGACTGATTTCGAATTTGGGTTTGTTCTTCGACTAGTCATATATTTTTGTGAGAAAGAAAAGTAAAAACGTTCAATAGCTTCATAATATGAGAAATTAATGTAACTGCAAATTTAGGCATTGGTTTCTTAGGAAGCACGACGGTAGGTGATTGTGTTTAGTGTTAACGTATTAGTTTAAAAGTCGAATGAATTCAATGCTCGTTTTGTATGCTTGATACTAATACTCATTTCAAAATTGCATTTCGCTTCAACTCTCTTGATATGACGTAACGTTATATATATATATATATATACATGCATGTGGCATTAAAATATTATACGATAACGCTAATAAATAATATTATCTGAACATGACAACATTGACGGAGGAAATATAAACAGAATAACAGCCGTTACGATTGCGTTCCCTTTCCTTACTTCAAGTTCAGCAGCACCGAACTCAAAATCTGTGTGTTTTTTGTCGTCGGATATCCGAGCACTGACGCCTTTCTCCAACGTATAACAGCTACGTGAGTCGTCATTCTTGCCAAGGTCTGGCATGGATACTGCATCCGCGGTTGGACGCTTCTGCTTCCAGCAGTCGATACGCGGGAGTTGAAAAATACGTGGTGATGTTGCTTATGGCGCAGACACGGTTGTTATTCGAACAGAAATTCTTTTTCTAGCTCATGGTACAAACGGCTTACGCTGCTGTGATTTCTGTTGCTTAAGATGTTCATGTATACATGCCTTAGTTTGTGCCACTGGTTCTGGTGGTGTTGCGAATCTTCGTGGTACAATTTTTGATGATTAATTATTTATTGATGCCACGATGCAATGACAGTTAATGGTGTTTGTTTTCTTATAAGATTATTATTTATGTTATGGATCAACTGATACGATGCATGTTTTAGTTGGCTGCTCATGAAATTTTGGTCCAATTTCGAATGAAACTAGCAATCTTAATGAACTTTAGCAATGCTTATCACATTAATTTTGCATTTGATTCGTATACTTCGCTTACCTTCACGAGGAGTTTACTTTCAGTTTCATTTGTGAATTTCAAATTTTTAAATGATCAGTACCCCTTTATAACAAACCGAAAAATTATTATTCATTTCCTTATTCCATTTTACCATCATGAGCGGTTCTTCCATGAAGGTTTCTCTATCGAGGAAAACCTTTACATCTTCACGAAAAAAATTTCGACCCAGATTATCTCTTGTTAATTACTAAATAATTTTTCTTTTTCCTAGAGAACTACTATCGAAGACATGCCATTTCTATTAGAACTCCTATTAAATCTGCGACGAAAATATTAGGTTTTATTAAAAAATGCTGTAGAGGTTTTCTGGGAACAGATTTCTTAACACCGGCTGGCCAAATTTTGGTGTTTTCCGCTCTCTAAGTCTTTTCTAAGCCTGATTACAAACTTTCGGTTACCTATTTTTTACCGCACTGCTTGACAATGCAAATTTTATTAAATTATATTGATAGAGCTATTTACTGCAACAACTGCAATTAAGACCGCGCCATATGGGTGGTATGCCTGAGTAAGCTAAGTTATTATCTCAAAATGTTTCTTGCTGGTTGATTTCTCACCGAAGCTCATCGGTACCTCAACACATACGTAACGTTAAGACATTCTTTCAACTTTTAATTTTTTCGAAAATTCTGATATATCTTCCAAAGAATTGACATGTGATCCACATTTCATTCACATATCAAAAGCAGTCGTTTTTTTCCTTCAAAAAATCGAAAAAACCTCGGCACCGCGCTGGTTCTGAGGTAATTCACTTCCCGGGAAATATTTCGTGACTGCTCGCTGAAGTGCAAACTTGTTCCGAAGCTGTCTTAGTTTCTGTGTTCAGTTATGGTTTTCAGTCACGCAAAGCCCGCAAAACCCCCGTTGCTGAGAGCATTGTGTGTAGAGGTTAAGCACCAACGACCTCAGAGCCAACCTATTGGTTCTAGGGTCAGCGCTGTGGCATACGCTGTGGCGCTGGCCGTTTCGGCAAGCGCGCTGGCAAACGGTTCGAAGCCGCTGCTCAGCAAATAATGATAGTGATGCAAAGCAAGCCTTCCATGGCAGCTTAATGGTGATGCATAACAGCATCAAGAACGGTGTGTAATAATGGTGCTTGATATGCCACCGGTGACGCAGTCTCATGTCGTTCCAAGCACGCCATTCAGCAGCGATATATGATATAACTGTGCGACATACTGTACTCCGTAGCACTTGTAGTAGTAGTAAGTGGTGCGATGGATTTGCGCTTACAATATTGGGACTTCTTTCCGCTTTACGTACGTCCGCTTCAGTAACAGTTATACAAAAATATCTTCCACGAAGACTGTGCTTTAAGTAATTCTTCTGTTCATTCGTACAATTTAAATTATAAAAGTGCGAGTGGTAGTGTTCCGATTAGAATTTTTATCTTATGATAATAATTTGAAGAGTCCGATAGAATTCGAGAATACAGGTTAAAAATAAATTAATTAATTAAGATAGCGTCCCAAGCAATTTTACGACTCCTTCGTAAACAGACAATTTTTCATTTGCGATTCACAAATCAACTGAAACTGTCGTGCAAATTTTTCGATGTGAATGAACTTTGATATCTTATAAAGAATTTTGAAAGTGATTTTTGACCATCGTTGATGATGCAAAATTCATGCGTCTTGACGATAAACGCTACAACGCAGACGTTAGCCTATGCAATTGTAATCAATGCCGTCTAACGTTTTCACCGGAGTACATGAAATTTTCTATAATTTGACCCCACAAGTACAGTATTGTTACCAATCATTCTATAAATGCATAAATTATTTTATGAACTTATAAATGATTTTAACACATTGTAAATGATTTTTAAAACTGTAAATAATATATGAAATTGTAAACAATTTGTCAAATTGTAAATTATTTTATCAAATTACATATTACTTTATAAATATATGAATTAATAAGTTATTTAACGAATTTATCGGTAGGATGATGAAAATGTAAGAGATGGCATGGAACAGAGCACATTTTTAAGATGATTGAGGAACGTCGGCACAGATTCATGGTGACCCAATGATACAATAACCTGCATAACGAATTTTAATGCAGATGATTAAATAATCTGTAGATTCAGTTAAAATTCCTGCTGAAAGGGTTGATTTCTGAGCATGTTTCTAAGTTATCATGATGGCGTGTGAGGACATTCGCAATTTTTTGACTTAAATAACTTTTGAACCACGAAAATATTTGTTGATCAACAAACTCCCAGCAAAAGTAGCTAAAAATTTTGTTCGAGGAACAAAAGAATGCGCAATGCAAATTTTGTACGTCGTGCCAAGGAATGAACATTTTAGGTTTTGCTTTTTTCCCTCGGCACTTTTGTTTACATCGTTCGGGGAGTGTATTTTGTTTACATCATTCGGGGATTGCACGTTTTGACGCTCATAAGAAGCGAACACTGCTCTGATGCATGCATCGCCGCAGCTACGAGGGAGATGATAATACCAATCAGTGATCTAAATAATCACCCATCGTAGCCATTTGCCCACTGAAGTCACGCACCCAAGCTGTGATGCGACAGCGTGCGTGTGCCTCCCAGTGTCACGATTTTGAGACGCACCCAATATTTTGTGCTGTCATTCCTAACTGTGCAGGCAACAAAGCACAAATTTACATGGCTTCAACAAAGGCTCATGATTGTATTCTCATCGCTTAACGGAGCATCAGCTTTGGGATGCAAATCATTTCTATTGCCGGCCAATCTTACGTTGTGATAGAGCACCTCATGCTACGATAGAGAAGTTATTCCACGATTCGATGGAGCGGTGCATAGTGTGATCTTGCAGCGGATTTTGTGCCACAGTATTTCGTAACATCATACAGTATTGTACGTTGTGATCAAATAAACACTTTGTGATTAAACTATTGAAGTTATAGCCGAACATCTCCATCTTCTTGCGACGAAGCATCGTTTGTTACGGTGGAATCACTTACATTGCGATTGAGAATATTTTCCTGAGATAAAGCAGAACCTAAGGTGATTGTAACGCGACTTTTGAAAAAATAGTCGAAATTGAGAAGAAGAAATCCTTGATATGACTGAAAAGTTCATGCGACGTAGCAGTCCGAGCTGCAATATTGCAAGCATACACTCCACCATCTTGTAACAGGGCAGTACAAGCCATTTAATCATCGTTGATGATGAAAAATGCATGCGTCTTGACGATAAAAGCTATAACGTAGACGTTAGCCTACGCTATATGCCAGACTAGCCAATCCTGTGACAGATCAGCGAATATCTTGCGATGGGACTCTACCTACTTAATTATCAGAGTCGCACGGAATCATTGTTTTCTCTTTCAATTTTGGTGCTTCCTGGTTTTGATTTTCTTTGTAAAGCGATCCGATACCGGAAGGAGCTAATTAGTACTTCGGTCTATACCTACTTTTGGTTAAATGAAGCAGCAATAAAACAGACAAAAACTATCACTGAGAATATATACAGGGTCAGGCAAAATGATTCGACACATTTTTAGGTTAAATATAAGGCGAATAAAGTAAAGAAACAAAGTATTTTCATTTTTTGAAAAGTGCATATAATGGCTTTTGTTTCATTATGTATTGAAAGTTAAATTAGTCAAATGGGATCCATTATTATCGACACACTGTCGAAGGCGTTCACGAAAGTTGTTTATAACACGGCGGATCATTTCATGTGGAATGGCAGTAATTTCTTTACGAATTGCATCTTTAAGTTGTTCAATAGATCGAGGGGAAAATAGCATCATATGAAAAAAATGACGTATGGACTTTTCAAAAATAAAAACACTTTGTTTCTTTACCTTATTTGCCTTTTATTTAACCTATAAATGTGTCAGATCATTTTGCCTGACCCTGTATATATATATATATATATATATATATATATATATATATATATATATATATATATATATATATATATATATATATATATATATATATATATATATATATATATATATATATATATATATATATATATATATATATATATATATATATATATATATATATATATATATATATATATATATATATATATATATATATATATATATATATATATATATATATATATATATATATATATATATATATATATTTATTAAAGGGTTCTTATAGTATTCGAATGAAGCTGATAGATTATATATTATATGCGTAGAGCAGGTACAGGTACTTCATTGCCGTTGGCCACGATACTAATGCCTTAACAAGTTTCTGCTGATGCAAGTTTTTATACCGGCAGCGTCAATGGACCTCTCGGGGGCTTAGAATATTCTTCGTTTACAAGATTAGTGAAAGGTGATGCATCAGGATTCAACTAACAGTTAAAAATGGCAAACTGTTCAGTGACTTCAGTAAGTCGTCAAAACTGTATGTTAAAAATTCGCAAAGAAATAGAACATCGAACGGTGGCTAATTAGTATGAATTGCATAAACTGTTTCTTGGCCGAAATAAATGCGATTTTTAAAGCTGACATCACATCGAAGCTCCTTCTTCCAAGTGATGCGCACAGCGAGTTTATCAAGCTTTGATTACTCAAAATGACTAAGCTGTTTTTGTCTGAGTTCTGGGAAACCTCGCAACAAATCTCCCATCGTTGACATACGGGATGCTTACACGTAGCGACAACGGACACGGCTTCACATGACTAATTTAATTAAATTTTTCCCGTTGCAGTTGTGTTTCATTCTGACACATAGCTCATAATTTTGTCGTACAACACGACTCGAGTAAAACTATTCGTGATTAACGTTTAACTTCAACAGTGCCGATAAGGGCTAGAACCATTTGCCAGCGCTACCTTCACGAAGAAAAGTAACTGAGCGTAGTTCTTGCAAAAAGCGTCTTTCTAACGTTCATCCAACGGAAGGGAGAGAGAGGCAAAAACTCACCCCGTTACTGTTTTGCTTCTTTGCAAACGTTTCTTGCTGAGCGGAAGAATTGACAGCTTCGCAGAAATATCCCTTGACTGTCAATGACGCTGCGGGAAAAATATTCAGAATAAGTGAATGAAAAAGAGAATTGAGTAGCCCTGCTGTTTCTTTGACATTTAGGTTTGTGTTTTCCTCTCAGGTCTCACATAGCTCTGTTTGAAACGTGATAAGATAATTCTCATTCTCCTGCGTTTTCTTGATTTCTTTACTTATATAAACAATGAGTGTAATAGTAAATGTTGTGACTGAAGAATCGCTAGGACGTCAAATTGCATTCGTTTTCCTTACCTAAAATGTAATAATGTTCATTGTCGTTTATGAAACAGCTAACAAAACTACACATTTAATGCATGCTGGAGATGCATCAATTTTTAACGACGGTTTGCTGAAAATTCACCCGCCTGTTGGAAATGCCACGCGTTAGTTTACGTCTGCACATACGCACCATTTCAACTCCTGGCACATATACGTGTCGAAGATATTTAAAATAATCCTAGGGGATTTTTTATATTAACATAGATTAAATCTGATGTTTAACAAACATCAATCATGCATATATTACTTGAATT
The DNA here is from genome assembly GCA_014899125.1 of Orchestia grillus. NCBI lineage: Eukaryota > Metazoa > Arthropoda > Malacostraca > Amphipoda > Talitridae > Orchestia > Orchestia grillus. Next base: position 14,243 of record VOMN01137947.1, on the reverse strand, counting down.
GATTAAAAGCTCTTTAAATACGCCCCCTGAGGCAAAAAATCCAATTCGTAGATGTACGAATCCTTTATTCGAATACCAACTCAAAAGGGTCAACTAAGGAAGGGTAGATCACTATCTATTGTGCGTTGTAGTCTCCAAATCACTGCAATTTGCACAGCGGCCAAGACTACTGTAATTCACCGAAGAGTTTACTTTTACGAATGAGCTATTCAGTAGGAACCTTTAGGTTTGACCATATTTTATATTTTAAACATTGGCATTTATTATTCTTCTAGGCGTATATCACTCACAACAGCTAACGTAACTACTAACTGCGATTTCAAAATTGTTCGTGATACCGAAATCACCAACAAAAAGGATATTTTCCCCGCACTACTAATCTTAATAGTAATCGTATTTAGAATACTTTATTGTGCTGTGTTTTTCTTAGCAAAGAAATTATGATAATACGAAGAATTCAGTTTTTTATTTCATTAGGTTTATTGACTTAATACAACTTTTGAAAGTGCCGTAGAGCACACCCCAACCTATACGTAGATGATGTTTTCGACCGAAGGCATGATGAGCTAAAGAAGTTCAAGATTAACTGGCACGATGATTATCAAATGAATGATAGTTGAGCAGGTGTAAATATGCTGAGTCATCCTACTTCTAGAACTTCTCGTTTTTTTCGCGTGCTAACAGTATTGTAACATCACAAATGATCAGCATTTTAGTGCAATTATGTGTTGCTCAAGTGATTGATGAACACTTTTTGAAATCTAGGAACATTATTTGCAATTTTTCTCATGTGATGTTACGTCTTCCATAATATTTGTAAAGTGAAGGCGATCTTGATTAGAAATAGTATATAATTCAGTATGTATACCAACAGTTTAAGTTACATCGAGAGAGAGAGAGAGAAATCTGATGCCGAACTGTTCACTTTGAATCAGGATAAGTTGAGATTGGAAATATAGTGATTTGGGAAGATATGATTTCATGATGAGGAGTAAATTTTGTCCACTAAAACGCTTACAGTTTTTCCAGCGATCCAAAAGCTTTTAGTCCTTTGGTAAATTACAGACAACGCTCAGTGTGATTTTAATTTTTATTATGAAATAGCTGAGTTCGGAAATAGAACATGAAACTTTTCATTTCAATTGGTTTCTATCCCACTATATACTAATAGCCCAGTGTTGCTTGCTTGCTTGGTCCGTCTGTCCGTCTCTGTGTCACGCTCCAAAGGATTTAGATGGGAGAAAATTCCCAGGTCCGTATTTCTAACTAATCAGCGAAACTATCAGAGAAGCCAGTTCGTACCTGTGATACTGCAACTAACTAAATTTCCTGTCAGAGTTACCGTAAATAAGAGGGTATCTTAAGAAATTAACGTCATTAGTCCTTTCATTTTTGACATAGCTCGTCTGCTGGTAGACGCTCTCTGTGCACTCGTTACTGAATGTATGGCTCATTCGTTACGGAGAATCTGATCGACAATTTAGTGGCCATAATGGCGTATTTACTCACCACTTCATGGAAAATTGATGTAAAGACTCTACATCAACTTCATTGCAAGCTCTTTGGCGTCCTTGGGGGCACACGTTCCACTTTATAATACAACTTATCACGTAACGTTGTTTAGTAAATAATACTAACATCGATATTAACTGATTCATCCACAGAAGTGCGTGTTTTTGAACTTTGGACCTTAAAATTCTCCCAGAGTTTTGGTGTTAGCCTTAAATTTGGGCCTTAGTTGATAACTAAATATTCGTTTATTTTGAATCACTGATTTTTGGTGATAGCCTCGAATTTGGGTCTTAGTTGAAAACTAAATATTCGTTTATTTTGAACCACTGACAACCGAACCTTCACTATGAATTCACTGCAGATTAAATGTATAACAAAACTTTACTTCTCACAGTGGGCTCTAACATAAACTTTCTAAACTTTCTTTCCAAGAAATCCCTTGCTATTGAGAAATAATTCACAGTTCGAAAATATTTGCCCTTGGTTTCATGTATATGTGATATAAGGTCGCTATATTAGCAGCGGACGCAGCAGCTGCAGCAGCAATAGCAGCACTCTTGGAAGGGCCTCTAATAACACTTGTACAGTCGTCGGTCAACTACGCGCTGCGTCGGAAGCTAAGCAGCCCTGCTGCACCGTTCCGCAGTTCCTTGCAAGCTCTGGCTCCTGCTTTCAGGAAGACCTTTCCAGCACGAGCGCGCTTTGCTGGGGACGAAAGCCGCGCTCCAAAAAGTGCCAGTGACTATAGCTAGGTTCATGAATTAACTGTGGTCTCAGTAATGCGTAGTTTGACAACAAATGCGCATCTAGTGTTTCTTTCGTTGACAAATGTGCCATTATGATGAAACAAAAAATTGTCTCGACTGTGATTCAGTTAAAACATTTCTTTACTTTTGTATTTGGAAATTTTATGCGACATTGCTCTACGAGTGATTATACAAAGAAGAATAGGGCCAGTGGGATGGATGCCCGTTGCATAGCTGTACTGGGGACACAGTGCGATGGAGAAGGCATCGCTCTGAGGTCATTCACTTCGCCAAGTCGAGTCTCCGGGCATTGCAAGTTTTGTCGAACGATGAAGCAACGTTCCTTTGGATACCTGATTCTTTATTGCTTGTTTTATCACTGTAGTTCTGTTGAATCTTTTAACCTTCAGTGTCAAAGCTGTTCCCTCGCAATTGTGATCGGAAGACTCGGTGTACTCGGAACTGAATTTCATCATAAGTGCTTTCGAAACTCGGGTTTGAGCTTGTGGTGATTTAGGGTGGCGGATTTGTTGTTTGATTTTCATTTTTCCGATTATGATACGATGAAAGACAGATAGATACTCCTGGTGAAATACCAAATCTAAGCAACTTAACATTTAACGGATGTAACTGATCTTCAATTGGTTAATTTTAATTTTTTTATGACAAGTGTTCAGCAATATCTTATCGCAAAGTTTGGAATGTTATGAAGTTATGGAAGTTGCGGAAGTTGTGGAAGATGTAGAAGTTGTAGAAGTTGTAGAAGATGTGGAAGTTGTGGAACATGTGGCAGTTGCGGAAGTTGCAGAAGTTGCAGAAGTTGCAGAAGTTGCGGAAGATGTGGAAGTTGTGGAAGTTGTAGAAGTTGTGGAAGTTGTGGAAGTTGTGGAGGCCTTGTTGAGCTCATTTCTTTCAATAGGAAAAGATTATACACTGCTATTCGTTAAGGATTGATGGTTGACATTGCTGAGTGAGTTTAATTTAAAGAACAGATTGTACATTTTTTCTCGTGCGTTCATTCAGGTATGAGTACTTGTATAATACGAGTATGTAATAACTAAGCGAGGATCTCAAATTTTCAGAACAGATATCACGAATGGAATAAAACTACAATATATTACAACGCATTATTTTGACGATAAAAATTTCCTTTTTACGTCACTCCCACGTGTTTTTCTTGCTGAGATATGTGCTAATTACGTGTATGAACGTTTTGCACCAACCACACGCTAAGAAGTGTTCTAAAACTCTCGTTTGAGAAGCGATCTTACAAGCTATGCAGGTTTAGCAATCTCGATGAGGCTGGAATCTCAGTTGCTCCGAAAAAAATGCACAAAAACGAACCATACAAATTTGCTGATAAGCGCACTTGAGCTACTGAAAATTTTAGGATAGAAATCATCAGAAACTGGAAGCCCTCATAAAAAAAATTGAGGTACACTTTAAAAATTCTTTACTCTTGTAGTGAATGCCACAAATTTTTCAGGCTTCCTAAGCGTCTTTCAGACGACAGACATGATCTGAAGAACGCGCATAACATTCACCTCGAAAATGTCATGCCTCGCCGGTGTCGCAGAGCGCCCTCCAGTCTTCTTTCTGGCATCATTTCGTTGCGCAGCTACTGCCGCAAGTCGGTCGAGCCGTGCATTTTTGGACGTCATAATTGAATTCTACTGCTCTTTTTATAACTTTTGTTGTGAGTCCTCTGGCGTCAGTTCGTTTTTACTCTTCAGCTCGTCCATTTCCTCCGGTAATGAATCTCCTACATCGGGAGTATGTAGTTTTGGAAAATATACTTTGAGTACTAAACTAAGCCTTGGATGCCCGAGCCAGCGCATTTCAACATGCATGTTTTAATAGTCATGCTGAAGTATCATGATTCAACAAGCATGATCCAGGAAGCTTGCTCAACTAAGCTTGCCTTAGCAAGCATGCGCCAACAATCATGCTTAAATAATCGAACTAGCACACTGCAGTAAAGAATATTTCAGCAAACACACTGCAGTAAACATGCACAAGCAAATGGGTGCCAGTGACGCACTGGTAGAAGAGGGCGTGTGTAAAGCTGCAGAAAAGTTAAGTTCTAGCCTCGAAATACGACCCCTGGGCTCAATACGACTGTCGCAATTTTTGTGCAGCCTTCCCTGCGAACACATCTTAGGAGACGAGATGAAACTGTAAAAAAATTCAAACCCTAGTAAGTGCGCAGTTCTTTCCAATATTCTGTTTCAACTTAGAATTTGACCACATTGTGAGGCTTTTACCAAACTGTTTTTTGCAAATAATACGTTTTTTAAATGTCCTTCACATTCTCCATTTTTTCACAATTTTTGAAAGATACCACAGAGGTGGTTACGAACCCTAAGATAAAGTCAAAATCAATTATCACAATGGTTGACAAAATTATTCATCACGAAACTTTTCGATGAGCATATCGTCACGGATAAGAGGTTCATACACGTATCCTGCGATAATAATTCATTAAAATGCTTTCGCTCGATCCAATGCTGCTCTTACATTCTACCGAAGTTGATACCTACGTTGATTCACGCCTTCAATCCAATATTTTCCTAGTAAATTCCTTGCTTTCTCAACCTCAATTTTTTTATCGAATTGAACGTGCTGGAAAAACGGCCTTCGGTTTGTTAACATCCGAAGTTTGACCTATTCAAAGAACGCTGTTCAAAGATCAAAATGACCAATAAATTTTATGCTGAGGAACGAAAGTTGGTTCATATTTATAAAGTGAGCGATGAGTCGGCGAGGGGTTATGAGAGGGTAAGGGGGTGGGGAATGAGAGAGGAAGGGAGGGAGGGAGGGAGCCCGTCTGTGTCTCAGAAGTGAAGGCATTGAGGGAAGAGAGCGCATCGAGGTTTCAGTTGTAACTGGCAGACCTTCGAGTAATCTAAGCTTGGTAGGTAACCAATTCTTTTTGTAGCTCTTGCCAAACGCTATCTTTATTATCCACTCTGAAGTGGTCATGCTATTCCGGGGTGCGCGTAAGAAGAATTTCTAGATTCATCGCATCACAAAAAACCGACCAACCTTGTGAATAGAATGGTTGGGGTGAAAGGTAGGTTTATAGGTGGCCAGTGGGAGCCTAGGTCTTATGCAACCTGCTGCTGCATACTGCCTCATGCTGCCACATGGCATTGTGTATAAGAGCACACTGCCGTGTGTTTGTGCTGTATGCCGCTTCTAAGTGCTGCACATGTTGCTGAATACCGTTGCGTATAAAAGCACACTTGAGGTATTCGTGATGCGTGCTACTGTTGCTTGCGTACTACTTCGCGTTGCCAAATAGAATCATGCTCAAAACTCCACGACCTATTTAAGTTTGTGCTGCGTGCTGCTGACGCATAGCGCTCCTTGCTAACGCATGATGAAAAGTACGAAAGTATACTTCTATGATCTGCATTGAAAACTGGAGTAGGCATTTATTCGTTGAATGACATTGCGAATATGAACACACAAGTTAGTGTTCAACGTTTAGGCAAAGTTCTCTGTAGGGTTACATTGTGTACTAAATGTGCTGTTATTAAATACGTGTATGCAACGTTCATGGTTGCCCATTATTGATATCAGCTACGTAGCAAAAAGCGTGCAACGACATTAGTACGTGATCGTGATGCAATGCCCTCAGAGAACGTTCGCTATTCGCTGCCACAGAGTAGTACGAAGACGTGTGCGTTGTGCTATGTGTACGCGCTTCGCCTGGGGCGTACTTACACGTTTCGCCCGCTGATTCACGCGTATATAAGTGACGTTATTCACAAACAAGTGTCTATGTGGTCTTGCTTCCATTATGTATGTGATTTCTTCCGCTTACACTCGACTCGCTTTTATTTAGGTTGCCTGTTTTCGGGGAGCTAACACAACCAACAGCAGACGCTTGCTTTGCTTGCTACCCAGGGCCTTTGGTGTTTTTATTTCACGACGCTTTTAAGCTGTTTTCAACAGTCTGATGTTACATCCAGCGCGGCTTGCTTCAAACTACCCCCGTGAGCTCACCACTTACCTTCTAAATACTGAAGAATGAACTGGGATTTTCTTTAACCACGCAAGAAAGTATGAATGTAGAGTTGTTTACTATCACACGGAATCGTGTATCGTTCTGTGTTTGTGTAACTTGATGACGGAAAGCACAACTGCCTTACGCTGCTTGCTAGCTCATAGGACTGCTCCAGACTCCCGCGTGGTGACCATGACGCTCTCTACTTCCATGCAAACTGAAAGGAGACTGGGAGTTAACTAGTGGTCCCTTGGGTATGTATACACGTGCCGTTTCTATGAAAATACTAGCGTCGTCATGCCGTCAAAAATGACGGTGAATCTTAGGTGATATGATGTAATTTTTCGTTTTACTGCTACGGATCGCCTTCTCGGACACGGTCTCGTTGTGATTATGAATACGTACCCGAGAATCTGGACGCGGGAATTTTCTGCGAACTAACTCGTACAGTACGTTAGTAAATAATAACAAAACATATATAGACTTAGCGTATTATTATACAGTATAGATGGCACCTGACATTATAAGTTATTGTTATGTAGCTTAGAAGACCCGTGAATTTTTGAGTGAACGGTGCATTCGTTTTACGTGATGACTCTTCTGCTCACACTGCGTCACACGTCAGCTTATTTTAATCGCGCTCCTTTGTGCCGCGTTCTTGTATCATGTGCTGTCGCGCAGCATTCTTCAATTGACATCATATCCTGTAGACACACAAGACTCCATTTCTGCCCTCGAAATAAAGTAACGTACAAGCCTTCTGTGAGTAAATGACGTCATCGGTTGTGCCTCGTGGCAATTTGATGACCTACATTGTACCACGTCTGGTCATCCTTCAAACTACTGAGAAAGTTTTTCCACTGTGCTTTGTCGCTTACACGTATGTTCAAGAAAAAGTGACGCATGTATTGGTCCCCCTCCGCTTTACTCTCGGTCGACAATACATTTAATAGAAAGTGGCGAATAATGTAGTACGGTTAGTGTTTTTTCCAAAACGACATTCAAACGGGAAACGCGAAGCTTGTGATCTGTGTTGCACCTGTACAAACTCTTCGCTATATACGTACACCTAGCATGTTGGCAACATGGTAAATGCTTCCCAGGATGTATAGCTTGCTGCTGTAGATGGCATTTTGTGCTACGCAAATTGTAGCGTTTTTCTCTGACTCATGAGTTCGTGAAGTACGCTCTCACTTAGCCTGGGATTATTGCCAGCCGAGTTGTTTGACTAATCGCCATGTCACGTTATCCTGTGCCAATATACTCAGTGAAAACAATTGCACGTTTGCGCCTGTGCTCCATCCTAAGTCTAAGGCTAAGAAGAATCTTCTTTTTGCTACTGCATAATTGAAGTTCAACGTACTGCTCGATGTCGCGTGAAACACGTACGCGGAATGCATGAGAATCCTCCAGCTGCCATCGCTGGTCACGCAGCGCAGGAAATAACTTTACCGATACCGACCATTCAAAAATATCAAATAACGGAGCATGATATGCGGCGTGGAAAATGAGTTGATATGTGTCCCAACAGAAAGGAGTTGTCATTTTTTTACTTTACTTATGCAGTCCGTGGTTCTATCAAGAGGTTTAGAAATTGGCGCACATGTCATTCTTATCAGTCCTACGCTACTGCCTACGCTTGAGGGCATGCCATTGGTTCGACTTGCACTCAGTTAGCATTCTCACCGGAAAAAAAAACTCCCTATACTATCCACACAAAGAGGTGCAAGCACAGTAAAACTGTTTCCATCAAATCAAATATTTCAGGCTTAACTTGGATTCTGGCCCCAACAACGCTATGTTGAGGGTGGGCGTGTGCTTCAAACTGCTTTTCAAATGTCTATGGGCTAAATATCTCGACTGTTTGCGAGAGTGCAGATTTTTTTTCATAGATTTTTCGATGAAGGCAACTGCTTGGTATAGAAACATGAAAAGCTAATTTCTGACATTTTCTCTAAATATTATAGAGGAAGCCGTAGTATCAAAAAAGTCCTTCATGAAGAGGGTTTGCAGATTTTTGAGAATAGAAACCATACCGTTTTGCTACGATATAATATCTGCACTCTTTGTAGCAACTACCATTAAAAAATCATTAATTTAGTTGGGGCAAAGACTTCTATAACCCCAAGGATACCTGAAAGTAATTTAGATTTTTTGGAACTCTTTGATGTTTCATAATAGTCAGGATCTTACACTATGATGTTAATTTAATCGAATACGACGATAGTGATGGTTACCACGGTTATACTTCTTGGCAGTGGCGTTTGACATGTGGAATGAAAAAGAGTATGTTTTGAAAAGCTCGGCTCGTTTTTACGAATAGAATATGTTATGAAAAGAATATGTCATGAAGTGCTCGGCTTGATTTCTCATCTTGATCTGGACATAGTTGAACAATTGTTTTTTCCTAACTGATATCATCAGATAGTGTTTTAATCGGTCGGTAAAATTGGATAAGCTACCTGGACACAGCTACTCAATTTACACTAAACGGAAGCAGGTTACACCAGCCAAAAGGCGCGAGAAATTACGTATAGTGGACGAGTCGTAAGCTTGAAGAGTTCGATTTGATTTTCAAGAAGGAAGTAGGGTTAACTAATTGATTTAGTTTACGGGCTGGAAACTGCTGGCTTGTAGGCCCAAAATTTGCAGCTTTGCAACACCTGTTAAGAAACAATGCTTGAAGTGCCTTCAAAAATTACATGAGCAAATCAAAGTCGAAAATATTTAGTAGGATCCAGACGAGAAACACATATGTTACATTCGATGTCTGGTTACGTTCAGAAACTCTTTCAAAAACGCATGTTTTTCGAGCGAAACAAGTCAATTATTTCTGAAAATCACCATAATAAAGTCACATAAAGTCACATGTAATGAGCTGAAATTGAACTTCTTTCAGAAGAGTAGTCTGAACGGCTTGTAATTCAATGAATGACTGATTCAGAGAGGCACATTTCTTTTTGTGTCTCGATTTCGCCAGATTAGAAGTCTAAAGTTGGTTTTACCAAGATTGAGTCCGAATTCAAATCAATTATTTCCGAGTGCATCAGTTTACATCTCAAAGCCGGCATTCTTGTATGCGCATAGCTGAGGTAAAAAATATAACGTTATATAAAAGAATCTCTTTTAATAACTAGGATGACACATTGCAACTTAACAGTTAATCGAAAGCGGATTTACTCCAAATAATTTGTGGGTGAAAAATTCAAGTCGAGCTCGAAGACCGCTTAGAGCTGCACGAATAACAGTCCTGTCTCACGGAACTGTCAAGAAATTCTCATGCATACACACATAAATTTGAGCACTACGTCACATTATCTTAACGATTGAAGTGCGCTTTGTTGATCTACAACTTATGAGAAACAGTCTTAATTTCTTTTCTGATATTTCATACTTTCAAAAGTAAACCTTGGACTCTAAAGGCTTACATTTCTGACACTTTAAGTATTCTCCCGTGATGATTTGTTCTCTCTCTCGCGAGTGAAAATTATATTATTTCATTTCGGAAAATTTCGATTACAGGGTTAATACGAAATTTCTTGTTTCACATTCCACGAAAAAGTCGTCTATTGAAAGGTTTTCGAAGAGTTGTCATTACAGATGTCATAAGCTGGTACGTGAGAATACAGTTTTTAACTCGTACATAACATTCCATTGAAAGAAGATGGGAAAATGATGGCGCGCTTAAATATTTCATTTCTGTATGTGCTATCAAAATTGTTGCACTAACACCATACTTTGCGTTAGGGCAACTTAAGCAGAAAATATTTTTATTTCGAATTTGTGACGAGATGCTCGCTTTTTGTATTGTGGCATACACCACAGAATGTTTAATGAAAACAAAAAATACACATGGTTTCACTTGAGTTTGCAAAACCTAAGAAATAGGCTTCTTATTTTATTGTTTGGGCTTTTGATAATAACTAACATTAGTTAACTGCTAGGAGAAAACTCAAAAGCTACTCGTCTAAGTTGACGTAGAAACTGCTACGTTAGTAAAAGTGGTAGTGAAATTTACCTGTGTTTAGTTGAGCGAACATTTTGCAAGCATTTTGAAGATAGTTATTTGCGTTCTCACATAATATTGATTAGTTATGAAATCGTTGGAGTGATAGGGATTATTTCGACCATTTGATCATTGTAATTCTTTTTGTATCACTAATATTCACCCGGAAATAAAGTTTCTGTACATCAATATAAATAGTCTATAGTACGCATAAGTTTTACGTTCGTTTAATATCGATTTGCATGAGTTTGAGGAATTTTATTTAATATGACGCAATACAACTAACGATTTCTTTTTGAAACAGATTCTCTTCTTCATCCTCGCTTTCTCTAAGCTTTGTGATGCTCGGGTGAAAAACTCTTTCTGTTTTAACCTAACGTCTGCGCGAGAGGTTATCCATGGCTTCACTAGTGCAATCGTGTTCTCAAGTTATGGTGCTCTTGGACTTCCTTTCATCTTCAGCAGAAATCTAGTGTTGTGATGAAGCCTTTCAGTAGAGTTTTCGTTGAGTGTTGGCCAGCATTCGCAGTGCATCCGCAAACAACGCCAGGAAAAAAAAAGCTAAGCCGTTCAAAATCCCATAGATGATCGAAAGCCACCTGAGTGTGAACTCCGTCAGATATTGCACGAGCGTGTTCCGGTTCGTGTGGGTTTTTTGAATTAGGAGGAAATTTGAATTCGCAGAGATGGATGTGTTTAAAATAGAGCCAAGTCTGAACTCATTAAGTTCTACGGTGTCAGGCGTCAAAGTTTCTACCACAGAAGTAACTTTCGACACAAACACCGATTTTAATTTGTCTTTTTTTGATTCTTCAACTCCTCCTCCTTCAGTGTCGAAGAAAGAGCCAGACTTCATGAACGATCGAGACGCAGAAGGCCTATTCGAGTCGATGACGTCAGAGTCCTTATTTTCCCCAGTCTCGATTAAGAAAGAAGACTTCACCGATCGCCAAGACACCAGCATGTTCGAACCCATGACCACGGACTACACTTCTTCTCCCTTCACTAGCGAGGACTCCAAGTACACTTCGTTTTCGGACACGGTGGTGCCGTCCTCTCTTCAGCAAACGCCTCCCAGTCCGGCACCTACCCTTAGCCCTCGCTGTGAGACGCAGGGGTCGCGACAACACAGTAAAGTTCCCATCATAATCAAGTCAGGTGAGACTATTGCCTTTATGTAAGTCAGTGCAGGGCTAGTTGGTCGAGACGTGGTGTTACTTGCTTTTAGTTCATCTATAAGCAACATCGAGTTAGGTAAGAAATTTTTGACTCTGTATGTTAGTGCTGTGTATGTTGTTCGAAACGAAATGAGGACTGTTCATGGTTCTAGCACTAGCACTAATTGTTGAGCTATGTTTCATTATTGTTTCTTTTCGCGATGACGTGTAAGTTTAGACCTCAAACTACGCGTAGTTATGAAGTCAGGTTTCACCAAAAATTGAAAAACTACGAGATGACAATGTGTAGAATAGCATTCCCAGCACATTAAACGTCCAATGATTTAACCTGTGTGTGCTCCAGGGACACCTTAGTCTGGGTTTAATTTTCGCTTCGCACTGTTATACAACTTGGATTTTTTTACCTAGAGGCCTATTAGGTCTAACTTGGCAAACCAGGCAAGGGAATATTTTCGTTTTGACTGTGCGCTAACTCACCTCAAACCTTCGAAGTTTCCCATAGAAGCATTTAGACCCTCTATTTGTAAACAGTTAGGTTTTGAATGAGTACAGAGAATTTCTTACTATGTGTTCCGAGCTCAAAGAGTTCAATGAGGGTGGTCGAATTTCTTCGACATCTTGCTCCACTTTAGAACCAAACAATTGCAGGGAGAGTCTCCGGCAGGAAGAACAGGGGCGAACAGTTCTCGACGCGTCGTTGCCTTTATTTGATCTTGGTCATGGGGGTGCGTGGGATGCCGCCTGTACTAAGGCGATGTCATTCTGGTCTTCGCGACTACGATTTCGAATACAGACTCAAAAACTCCGTCTGTGTTTTCGGTTTACAAAATTAATTCCACTACAAGCATTCGCTTACCGTAGACTTCAACCGAACAGCTACTTGATGCCGACGGACTAACACTTGCACCACCCTAATTTAATTCTCCTTTTGGCCTCAAGGTCAAAAATGACCTGCTCCCCATAGATGTGTAGAAGGTGTATAGGAGAACTGGTTGCACGTTGCACCGTACGTACCTCGGACCTAGTGTTGATTATAGCTTTCTCTACAGGACTTACAGGAAACTATTACTGGTAGTTCAGAATAAAGGTAGTTTTTCGAAACACCTGCAGTCAGGGCTAAGATTAACTCTAGAATTCAGGTACATAGGGTCCAAGGTACAGCAGATTCCCACGTATGGCTGTAAGACTTAACATAGGTTTTGAACCATAGCAGGATTCGCTGGTTTATAATGTCATGTAAAAAAGTTTTTCCTTGTGAATAATTGCAATGCGCCCATTGAAATACATTAGGTCTATGTGAAAAAGTTAAACGTGAATGTTATTCGCGTTACATTCTTCGGTTCATTAATCTTTTACAACCAACCGTGCCCTCTTGTGCAATTGATCATCCGTTTATTGTTGCTGTGCTTTCTTGGTTGGGGCGCTGGATGCCTTCCGAGTGGCTGAGTAGTGTGTGCGTGGTAAGGGTCAGCGAAGAGAAATTTGCTCAACATTTATTCATTTTAACACTTTGACTACGATTGTAAACTTTGACACCGAGATAAAATTACATGCCGACAGATATCTCTACTGTGAATTTAAAAATGAAGGATATTGGTTTCACAAATTTGGTTACTCTATATTAATTTTCTATCTAATCAGAACTAGCTTATTCGATTGATAAACAGGAATTTGACGAAAACTGCAAAATTACCCAAGTTCACGTGCGTTTAGCGAAAAGTGCAGTACATTTAATTCAAAAGGACAATTTTTATGTCTTTTATGCTTGCTTGTAATATGTTTGTGCATAACTCCTGAGGCTTATGTTTTATTCAGTTTCTTTCTTGGGATATTAAATTTTAGCTTCGCGATTTACAGTGCAACGAGATCTCATTTCAGCTCCTGAACAAATTGTAGCTTACCCAAAATTTGCTCAACCTCGGAATTGAAGTTGTAACCAGCAAACAGCTATTTATGTACATAAACGTTTTAGTGTGAACATTTCGCGCAAAACCAATGAACGCGTGCACTGCGATGTGTCATTACTCAATTAGGTTTGAATAGGCTGAAAGAAAAAAAGATATAGGATCATTTCGGCGATGTTGACTAACTAGTCACAGTGTTGTGGGGTAATTCAGCTAATTAACAGAACGAAAACGCTTTAAGTAGAGAACTAAGTCTAGCTCTTAGTAAATGTCTGAGTAGAAAAGCCATACGAGTAGCCATGCTACTTAACACGGAAGGGCATGTAGGACTTTTAAATGGAATTCGTGAAATTGAAACGCATAGGAAAATTTACCAATGTGCTCTTTAGATTCCACGAACTCTTCCATTTTCATGTTAACTGCAGGGTAACTTTACCTCCTTTAACTGGTGCTTCACGCTTTTCCACTTCTAACGAAACTTCTGCGAGTAAACGAAAATGATTTCTTAGTGACGCCAAACTTGCCCGACGCTCTGAGGGACGTGAGCTGTAATTTATAGTCGACAGGACGGCTAGCCATGTCCCGCCTCGACTGCAGCTGTTCTTTTTTCTAATCCTTCTTGCAGAAGCGTTATTAAACATATCTGCTGCTTGCTCAAGCCTTAGTTCCCTAGACTATTGTTTTATTAATGTTAATTTTGCGTGCTTCTCGCTATGTTGAATGAAGATAATAACTGCATTACAACTACTACAGAGCTACTCATACAGATAACATTAGTTTCACACGGTGAATGTATTTCATTTTATAAGCAAAATTACAGCGTGTTATGGCCCGGGAGGAGTGCATACTATACGTTGGTGCATACTATACGTTGGTGCATACTAT
>VOMN01137945.1:0-38738 GCA_014899125.1 Orchestia grillus | reverse complement strand
TTAGCGTTTAATTTCCTGCCTCTTTTTTTGTGTCACCCTGTATTTCTTGTGTTCAGCGGAGACAACACTCTTCATCACGTCTTACCTAAATACTGCATTAATAATGGGTAAAAGAAGGGAATGGTAGAAAACTGTGGGATCAAATGAATAAGATGAGCTTAAAGTTCGCATTTAAGTTAATAATTATCATAAAATGCTATCTTGATTAAGATTTATTATCTGTAGGTATGATAGGAAACGAGGCAATTAAAAACAAAATGTAGAATGCAACCGCAAATGCTCGAACAACGCTCCTCCATAAATAACATAATTTTCTGCAAAATGAGAGACTCGAAATAAATAAGAAACGCCATTAGTGATGAGTAGTTAAGTATTACTAATTGATGATAACACGTTCTTGAAGAAAATAATGATAAAATTAGAATAATACAAAACAGCAAGACTTGACATTAAGATCGAGGGAAAAATTCTGCCCTGAAAGTAAGGCATGTAAAAGTTTACATGTAATTAGTTAAGGAACTTGAAAACGAGTCGAATTAAATGCAGGATAAGGCTTATACGTCTTTAAGAGAGCAAATTGTACCACTTCTATTAAACACAGCGACCTATTGCTTGGAGGTGGAAACGTTGTTCCACAACCCGGAAGACATCATCTCACTGCAATTTGGAGCTGAGAGTGTTCTAATAGAGGGTGTTCTGCGTTTAATGCTATTGATGAAATGGAAATAATTGAGAGCCAAAGTGAATGATGCCAGAGCAGAAGAATTGCAGTGAATGAAAGGGGCCATAGTGTCAGGTTTCTGAAACTAGAAACATGTTTCATACTAGAACTGGAAAATGATCCGAAACGCTGTGTGGAAATTAGAAATAATTCGTAAGAAATGCAATGGATATTCTAAAATCAGTAAGTTATGTTTTCGTCTCCCCTTGATAAAATACTTGAGAAAGCAGTTAAAGTTGCAAATTCACATAAAAAAATTCTTAGGACAGGCATTAGTTGAGCGATGCATTTTATGAAGACGAGGGGTAAGGTTCCCTCGCGGCTCCTGTAAGGCTCACCGAAACTACAGCGAAAGACTTTAGGTTCTAAAACAGAAGGACTGTGCGAAGAAAGTATAGAATAAATGCTTAAATTCTCTTGCGTATGACTTCTTTGATGTATTCTTTGGCAAGGTTCTTCTAAAACATATCTCCATAAATGCTTCGTCATCAACGAAGATCAGCTACGCTTTAATGCAGAAATAAAATTCCGGTTTCAATAGTGAATAACTGGTCACGTATATGAAATTTTTCCAGATAAAAAGTCAGTCACTTTCGCGAGGTACTGTAGATATCTTTACTCCAGGAATTTTGGATCCTTTTCATTAAGGCCGGTAACAGTTCTATGCATAAGATTTCCGCTTTGTGATATAGCTATCATTACCATTTAGCCATAATTACGATATAACTACTTAACTACAATTTGTATCCGTGTCCAAGTGTTTTACCACAAGTATGCAGTCAAAATTTCCCGCGTTAAGGATTTAGTTTGAATTTCATAATCGTGCAATACTTAAGTTGAATAGTGTGAAAACAGCTTCCATTGTTTATACGTTGAAATAAATACTTCTAAAACTCTTTTTAAATTTCATTATTTAGCAGAACATGCTCGTAAATTTAGGTCTTGTTGTAGGAGCTTAAACAGTGAGGTAATGTAGTGAACTTATTCGGTAGTGTTTAGCACAACAGCATCATTAAGAGAAGTTTCAAGTGGAGCTCCTCCATTCAGATGCGCGCCAAAGACTTTGTCCTTGAATGAGAGGGGTACTGTGCAAGAGACTCGTGTACTTTTCAATGACGATTTGCCCCTTGATTCCATCAACACATCGGGCTGCTGAGACAGCCTTGAGGCACCCAGGCATAAGCAACGTCTTCGAAAACAGCAAGCAAACATAGCAGAAAATTCATTTTTAAAATTGTTATTTAACCAGCCGTAAAGAAAAGGGTTTGTGCACGCAGAGGACATGCCACAAAGGTGGCATGCTGCGTACAGGACATACATATTCTCTGTCATTCGAACGTTTGAATAAATTGTATCGATGATGGAGTTGAATACGTTTATGGGCAACCATGAAATACAAAACACTACAGTAATTGCGCAGAGTAGCTGGTTTACCTTCTGTAATCGAGGGTCTCCCTCTGTACGAGGCTTCGACTGGGGTGGTTTCGAAAAGCCGATCGTATTTAAATTTCCAGAACTCTTTTGTTCAGCCGTATTCTCTACAGTAGTCACTGATATGTTATTAGAAGGTCCTGTCTCCTCATCGTGCCTACTTTTTGAAGTTTTAGCTGTCCTTAAATGTTTGTTTTTCATTCGTCTACGCTTGAGATTTTGACTAATGCCACAATGGGCAAACAATACTGTAAGGATAGGCAGAAAAAACTGCACAGCTAAATTTGCAATACTATAGTAAGCCCGACTAAAGCTGGGAGGCCATTTTTCATAGCAGAAAGCTACACTCGGAACGATTGTTAGACCTATCTCATGGACCTCGAGGTAGCGCCATATCAGGTTGGGCAGAGCGAGGAGCCATGATGTCAGCCAGATGATCAGGATAACCGCCATCACCCCCCGCACCCCCATAGCGGCCTTCGTTGGGTGAACGATCACCTGCGGCGAAAAAAAAGCATGTCACAAGGATTTAGGGAAGAAGTTTCGGCGAATATTCACTGAAAGTTTTTTCAAGGGAAAAAGTGTAGTTTATAAACATGAATTTTAATATATAAAGATCTGTAGTTCGAGAATTTGTATCGGGTTATTCCATAAGTTCCTTCTAGATTTTAAATGCAGAGAACGAGTGATCAAATCTTACATTTTTCAATTTAATCATCACTGTAGTTTTCATGAATGTCTGACTTTTTCACATCATCTTATATCGTAAGCCGTTTAATCCCATTATCACAAAATTCTTTCGGTTTCGAAGAAAAGAATTCTGAAAAGTCAATTTCGACCTCATGATGTTTGCCCCTCATGCTCCAAAAAATACGTTCCAAAAGACTGAAGAACTTAGCTCATGCTCCAAAAAACACGTTCAAAAGACTGAAGAACTTAGCTGGGAAAATTCTTTATTCGCCTTATTCTCTTGACCTTGCCCCTTAAAACTGAAATTTGTAGCGTAGCTTAAAGATTCGTTTGGACGAACTAACTTACAAAAGCCACGAGAAGGTCAAACTTTGTACTCTTTTAAGGTAGATTTAAGATTACTCCTTGAAGTAATTAAGACTCCTCAAAATTAAGAGTACTCCTCGAAAGATTTTTTTTCACTTGTGGACTGAAAAGCTTGAAAGTAAGAAACTAAGATTATCATGAAACGTTCATTGATGATTAAATTTCGATAAAATGTAAGATTTAATCAATATTAATATATTATTTATTTAAAATAGGGACAGAAGTTAGGAGATAATAAGATACTTTTTATTTCGACTCTATATTAATAGCTGACATCAAATGGTAATGAAGTTTAGGCATATTTCAGAAATATTCTGCCTGCCAAATCCTAGAGCGATCTCATCGAAAATCGAAATGTTGTTTCATAAAATTAAAACTTGATGGCACCAGGCTCGTATACTTATAAAAATAGCAAACAAGTACTACGTGATAATCATTTTAGCAGCAGCGTAGAACATTTAGTTCAATAGTACAGCGCTTCACATTATTAGCACCTGTTTTAATATAAAAAGCCAACGTTTCAAATTACAATGATTCCTTCTTGAGTGCTGAAAAATATAAAAACAAAATATGACACACAATGAAATATAAAATTCTGTGGCGAGAATCAATCAATTCACTTAAGATAAAAATACTATAGATCTGCACTCGTATATGCACGCAACCACGTACACTCGGACGCAACCAAGCACAAATATGCAGAAATATGCTAGCAGGTCGGAGCAACATGTAATTTGGCGGCACTTTGATCTTTATTTAAGAGAGGCTTATTGGTATAAAAGAAAGCCAGTACATCAATGTATGTCACCTTAATACCAAATTTACCATGGAAATGGGACAAAATGAACAAATAGCCTTTTTAGACGTCCTTGTTTTAAAGTCAAATTCTAGACTCATCGTTTCGGCTCATAGGAAATAAACTTTAAACAGGTTTTATAACAAAATTATCCAGCTGTATTTACAAGGATACATAAAATTTTGTATGCATAACCACATTAATTCATAGAGCATACTGGATTTCCAGTTCCTACAAAATTTTTCATAATGAAGTTGAACATATTTAGATATTTACGTTAACTCAAAATAAAAACCCAAATTTTTAGCCGATAAACTAATCTCTCTAGATAGGAAATTTAATCCTCCTGCGGTCACCCTGAGCGCAGCACAGCAGCCGCTGTTCGTGGAATTGCCGTCTTTGGGTCATGTGAGTGCGGGGCTGAGAGGGGAAGTGTTGGCTTTGATCCGAGAGTTCTATATTTCAATTGATATCGGAGTTTTTTATCGAAATAGTTTTAGATTGCATCATTTTTTAATAGGAAGCGACATATGCCTGTGGAGCGGATGTGTCTAAATGTGTAAGTGTATCATAATTTATGTTTATATTTTTTCAGCACTGAAGATGGAATCATTGTTTTCCGAAATGTTTGCTTTTTAGTAAAAATGCACGCGTTTATGTTGGTTCTTCTTTTCATCTTGAGTGAGATTCCTTAGGGACCGACCTATCAGCACTACATATATTAGCCCTTGTTTTCCAAGTGACGTCAGGAGTACACATTATGACATCACTGACCGCCGAGTCGAGCATCGCCATCACTAATGGCCGCAGCCAAGTCGAGCACCAGACACCGTGCGCTAGTCTTAAAAAGTGGCCCCGAGAGTTTTAAATAACACGAATACATGCGGGCACGAAACTCTGGCGAGGGCAGAAGTCTGCGAGGCGTGCGCACGGCGTCCTGCGTGCCTCGACCGCTAGAGCACACAGCTTATGTGCGTGTGTACAGGTGCGCTGAACATTCATTAGAGCGAAATACATAGCAACAATTTATGAGAGTCGTAACAAAAGGGCTCTATACATTGCAATATAAAATAATAAAAATAAACTGTTTGAATTTAAAACTTTAATGTATGATAAAATTGAAGTAAAGCACGAAAAACATAACAATGGATTAACTAATTTTTACCCTTTTTTGTAAAGAAGTATAGTTTAGCAACATAATGAAGCGAGCATGACTATGAACGACGACACGTGGACGGAAAAAATAACATTATGAATTGTCGCATCACGGACTACACATTAATTAAACAAAAGTTGCTCTAATCCAGCGCACCTCATAGATGCTAGGTGATGTCACTTCGTTATGCACTATATGTATTAATTAGTTTCTTCCATTTATTCGTACATTACATCTACCAAATGCACGACTCCTCTGACATGTTCACTGCGTCTGAACAATAGGTAAATATTAGATATCATTAGATTCGTCTTAGTGTGAACTTCGTGTTGGTCCATCAGCAGTGAATTGACCAACGCAACAATCCTCTTTATCTTTAAAAAATATTTCGTATATTCTTATATTCGTCAACTCGTTACATTTTCCACTGAATGCTAGAAATCAAATCCTTGATAAAACTTATAAAAAGTGTTGGAACCTCCTCAACCAAAACTTTTTGTGGAACCCATATGCCGAATATAGTTTCATCTTAGAATTTAAGATTTCTAGTAATACACGGCCATCCACCAGGTGGGAAATATGTTTTATAATTAAGAAAATTTCACTTTTTTCACATCACAGATAATGAACAGACTATAAGCCTTGATTTCATGCAGTTGTAGACTTTTCCTCTCCAATTTAATGGTACTCTATTCTATGTGGTCTCCTTTCGCCTTGACTACTGCTGGTAGACGCTTTTTAAAAGATGACACCCAGGCACCCACTGTTTCCTGGTCAATTTCATCCCGTGAGCAAAGAAGAGCTTTTTTCAGAGACTTTAAAATTTAAAATATTTTAGTAAAAGCTTTTCTCTCAAAGATGGACGATTTTGAGTAGTCTATTGGGTTTAGATGGGGTGATGATGGAGGCCATAATTCTTTGATAATTATAATGAATGAGGGCAAAATTTTTTTGCAAAAAGTTTCGGTCCTTCTTGATGTGTGGGGAGGAGCTCCGATTTGTTGGAAACTCCACATGCGTTTTTGATGTTCTGTTAGGGACCATAAAGTATTAGATTTATTAGTGTCGATAAGTATCTCTCTGAGCTAATTTTCACCCATTTTGGTATAAAAATGAGAAGGCATTTCCAAGCTCAGAAACTGAGCCCTGAACACGACTGTTCGGGATCCCTGACGTCTGGTAATGACTTTCACAGATTTATCGATGTTCGTGAACCTCCTTGCAAGCATCCTTTCATTTTTCCAGTTAAAATTTAAATGTTTCTAAACATCTTAATTTTTTAAAATGTTTTCACGCAAGAATAGTCTAAAACTATTTCAACAATATGTAAAATAACTTAAATTCCTTGTTATCATGGTATGTATCTTTACATTGAAGACAATTTTCACGACTGTATGAATAATAGTGTTTCATCAGTTTTGCATAAGTGATTTGTTATAGTCATTCCACACACCCTACTCATCTGAAAATTTAGTTTTACATTCCTTTTTGCGTACCTAAAAACATAAAAAAAATCGAGACTGTACAAACACAAGGTTATGAGGAATTAGTGTAGTTATCAGATCTTAGAGGGTGAGTGTACGAATAATAAGCTAACTGTATCGGATTTTTTTGGAAATAGATATAGAGAATCGAACTGATTTTTAATTATGAATATCTAGATAGGTCATTCAAGCATGCAAACTCTTCTTTTCCTTTTGTTTAAAAATTCAAAGTTTGAAAGGGCCTGAAATTTTAAATTCACGAAGGATAGCTAATATCTTAACCAACATTGCTATGACTTGTTACAAAACGGACAGGTTTCATTCCATGAAAAATATGAAAACATGCACGAATACTCATTTTTCTACCAACTCTAATTTTAAATAGGTAAAATAACTAAATTCGTCGTAAAATACTTTTTCCTGCAAATGATTCAATAATTTAAAAATGTATATCCATGCAATTACTCTTTTTAAGATGAGGCTTCTAGCGTTGGTAATATTCGACGCCGTGAATTAGATCTGGGGAGCACCTAGCTCAACCATGTTTTCGGCAACTGAGCTAAATTGTTTATTAAAATCATCCGGCCTGCCATTCCAAAGCACTTGAGAGCGCAGGGTAACAGCGTTTTCAATTGCTTTAGCTCAAAGCACGGTTGTAAATCTGGATAAATTTTTTATGATGTTATAATACCTCAATTTCATCCTGCATGTACTTGGAGACAAGAGACCCGACATGATATTTGTTATTTGGATTCGCAGAAGACCTCATTTGATATTGTAACTTCATCGAACTGTTGAATAGTTAGAATAATTACAATGTGAATAGTGCCTATAATAGTCATAGCATTAACATATACAAGTGTATTCGTGCATCAAAATCATGATATTTGCCAGCGGAGGTAAACATAGATTGTACAAGACGAGGAGGGTTGATGCAATAAATCATTTAATTCTCTGCTTCTGATTATTATGGTTTCATAAAACATAAATTGTATCATCTTTAGTACAAATGTTATCTTATGTCAACGTCTTTTGTATTATTGCAGTAAGGAATAAATCCTCAACCACCATTTTCTAATAGTTATAATGATTATGACTTTTGTGAAAAATACGACGGGTTGTAACCAAATACTTCGGATAATTTTTACATGAGAAATAATGACTCATTCAACATAAAGCAGGGAGTAATTTGGCTCCTTAACTTAAGGAAAAAATACAATGGAGGATAAATTTCAAATCAGAAGACCACATCACGGAGAGGGAATTTTTGTAGAAGTCTAATTTACAAGTCCTGCTTTGCCTCACTTCGAATAGGATTCGGCTTCAGTGGAGCAGTTCTTTCCCTATGGTAGACACCCGTAAATTAGAAATATACTCTATGCGTCGGTGCAGAATTTCCTCGTAATATACACGTGCAATTGCTGAATTTCATATTGCGTAGGATAATCACAATGCATCAAATCAAGCATCACAATGGTTGAACAAATATCAGAAGTGGCTAATGCTTACCAACAACTTGGATAATATTGAATATCACTCGCACCCCTAATATTGGTCTCTTCAGTTCCTGTAAAAATTTTGTTACTTTGTTTGCATAAGCAGATGGTTTCGAATTCTTAAATTTAGAAAAAAATCTTTCCTATAATATCGCCTCGAAATGTTCTGATAATTTACTTTGAGTACAGGAAGTGTTAAATAATTAGGTACGTCAGCTAATTGTTGATAAGTCTTTTAAATAAAGCGGTTTCAGCTTATTAGTGTTCAATGGAGGCCTCGAGGTAAGATGATTGAATCAGCATCTCATCAAAAGAATTAATTCTGGTTCCCTTCTCTTGCGGGAACATTTTTATAAGAAGGATGTGTGGGTTAACCGAAGTCAACATTTGGAAAACGCTCGTCCATGTGCAAAATTTCTGTTTACATGAGTTTGGTGCCAAAGATTTTATCAAGGGGTGAACGAGAGTTTGGAGCCAATAATATTTTACTATGTTAGTAGCAGCCCCCCATGACGTTTAACGTAAGTGAACATTGCGACACTTTTCCCATGCCTAATCCTAAAAGTGTTTGTGAGCTTCGAACTTTAACCAAGTAGACCTCGAAAAATGCTCTGATTTCTACATTGTTCAAGTCAAATCAGTAGTCACGACTGAGTTTCAGCAAATTGAAAATGCGTTAACGAGACTTTGAAATAGCATTTTAAATGTGTTTATTTTGCATTATTTCATTTTTTATTTCATAGACGAGTTTTGAATACATTGCTTAGCCTTGTAGTCTTTCTTCATCATACGTTGTGTGAGTTTTGAATCTTTCTGCAGAAATATTTTTGCAATTTGCAAAGTAACACATTTATGTACATAATGTTGCAGACTCTTTCAGGGCTCCCTTAAAATTTGGAAAAATTACCTGTTGAGTTTTTGTTCAGTACAAAAGAAAAAATTCCATTTCACAGGAACTATCATTTAAGCATTTACATCACTATGAAAGTGAGTATTATAAGAAAACAGTCCAGTCAAACTGTTCAAATTGCTTGATAAAAATTGTTGCACTCGTTACGCTGATGCCTGAAGAGCTCGACTCGTATTTTCTAAGCCTCGATAAAACTAATTCCCAACGATATGCAGCGCGCCAACTATCTGGAGATAGTATACTTTGATTATCTTTAAAACAATTTTTTGGTATTCTAGGTATTGAATAAAAGGTGTCTAATATTAATCATGGAATTATTACAGATATTTAGCCAAGGTCAAAATGTCCATGTTACATGAATTTGTGCATTGTCTTCAGAATCCTTTTTTTTTGTCACGTAATGTGTAGCCCTTCCCTCCTGCGCTGCGAGAACAGCATAACGATATTTGTTAATATAATACTCTTAACAAATTGGCCAAATTGCATCATCAAAAGCAGTGTTTAATGTCGTCAACAAATAACAATGAGTTTTTAAACTTATCAGTACAAACCAATCCGAAAGTAATAATTTGAGAAACGCGGTGAAAATTAATTTTTTCAAACTCAAAAATAATACCGTATGAATTTTGCTCTGAATATTCAGATTATAGTAAATTTTTTCCTACTAGTCAATTAATTTTTTTTTTAATTGTCATTATTGTTTAATATACCGCATTGTGTTTTCGCTTGGTTGTGTTTCGGCTCTTCCCGAAAATAAATTAATCTCTAACAGTAATTTCAGTTACAGTCTCATCATTAGACTTACTTCCTTTACGAGTATTCTACCAGAGCTGTTTCGTGCCAAGCCTCTATTTGTTACAACCTGTAAATTTTATCTTTTGACTGCATGAACAAGAGAATTTCAGCTACAAATAATTAGGGAAGTAACTGCCTTTTTTTTGCATGTATTTTATGAACTTAGTGGGTTGATTTCGCTGTTAACGTATTTTTCATTCTCTTTTTTCCTTCCGAAGTAAAAGGAAGTTTTATCAAAAATACCTTCAAAACACGGCGCTGCTATCAAAGTTTCCTTCCCAAGCGAAAAACTGAAAATATCGTGCACTTGTAGAGCATATCAAAGGAATCTGCTTTGAACATAGCAGGTATGGGAAACTATTTCTTCACTTAAAAACTAGTGAAAGATTATCAAGAACAACCAAAACAAGAATAAATCGCATCACACATGTGTGCTTTGCATTTATACGTCTGTACCAAAACGTAGGTAAAGAACAGGTAGGTGGAGAGATACTGTATGAGCAGCGTACCAGCGATCTGCAGATGAAGCCAGGGTGAATGAGAATCACCGTGAATGATATGCGGGTGAATGAGATATGAACAGCATACCAAATGAGAACCAAAAATTTACTGTTCCATTTTTTTCCTAGTTCAGAGATTCGCACGAATACGAGTATAATCCTACCATATTGTAAATTAGCAGGAGGTTCATGTTAGGTATACGAACTGTATTTTAGTTCCTTTGCATCCGTTGTACATGATATGGAGAAAATTGTACACTCGGAATACACGCGGGGGTAATGTCAATTCTCTTGTAAATGCTGAAGTAAATTCCAGTTCAAATTCAAACTTGCAATACCTACTATGTACTCGTATTACGTCATGTAACATCATGTTCCTAGCAATTCAGTGTCATTTCCTAATTCCTTTTGAAGCGCAAAATAGAAAATGTTCAGTTTTCACCTGCAGCCTAATTTTTACTACATTTTTGTTCAGTTAACTACGAACATTCTATTGAAAAAAGGCGAATTGAAACATTTATCACCCTGACAGCCCAAGCAAAGTTCTAGCATTAATTTTTATTCCGTTTTGTTTAATTACGAAGAAATGAGGCGTACGGTGAAATGAGGCGAAGAACAACAAAAAAGTGAAATTTTGCAGTAAATAATTGTAGAACAGAATTCAGTTAGGCCTACTCATCTACTGTATTCCTGTATTTCATTTATTTTAGTGTTTGATATCATGATAAACTAAGTCAAAACTAAGAGGATGGAATTTTTTATGCACTAGTCAATTAGTACGGTTTCATTTTGAATAAAAGAAACAGTAGCTAAAATAAAGCCCTTCATGGAAGTAAGTTTAAATTCAAAAGCCATAAAATTAAAAAAACTAAAAATATTTAAATCATCTCTTTAAAGGTACGTACATTAATTGTATCAAACTTTAGAATTCTCATAGACCTGCATTATTCATTAGTCCTACTGCAATTATTCAGCTATTTTCATATACTTATAACCAACGTCCCCCGGATTTTAGTCCGTTGTTATGAGAACCGAGAGGATTCTCAGCCTCTGGTCTGCGTTCTGAAGCTACAGAATGAGAAACCAACACTGGCACCCGCCTCATCGACGACTTAGCCCGCCGCACTGCACAGGGATTGCGAAGACTTCATTAAAGACTATGTCCTGAAATGTTGACGAAGAGTGTTTGCATTTTTTACTCGTGAGTCTTAAACTAGTAGCAAATAGAATAAAATTAGCGTTAAAATGCTTCAATTTTTATAGTCTAGAAGTTCAAAAACGTACTTATGATAGGCGACTCATAATGGTCCAAAATGAAATTTAGTCTCGTGAATTATGTCAAAACCTAAATCATTATACTGTATACATAACTAACGAAGAGGATAACTTTTTATTACGGTTCAAAAGGAGGCGAATTTCAAGAGTATTTAATAGTAATCGGAGTTGTGAGAAATTTATTTTCGTCAAAAATTGTAATACGTGTGCCACTGAATTTCGTGAACAGTATGTTGAAGCTAGAAATATAAAGAGCGTCGTTATTCATTTGTTCTATATTATTAACGAAAGCTGTAAATGGACAAGAAATTCAAAACCATGAATGAATTTATACCCTACATCAAGTTATGACGAAGGTCTCAAATCGTACCAGATGTTTGTTTTACTCGGAACTGACGCTTGCCATTCGTGAATTAGGGCCTTCTCCCGGGCATCATTTCCAGTACTGAAAAACTTTGACTGCTAAAAATTGAACGACGAAGCTTGTGTTCTGGAAGCAAGGCAATAAATATCACATGGTGTTTTTACAGCTTCTGAGCTCTTAGCTTGATACATTTCAGAGTTAGTAAAAAATCATAGTTTGTGTCAGGAGCTTTCTGTGAATTTACGAGCGACGGAAAGCATCAATTTGGCATGTGGTGAGCCGGAACGTTGGACCTGAGGCCGTCGAATAAGATGCGTCTCGCGTAAACACGCTGGGGCTCCTGATAACGTAGAATAAACCGCCCTGAAACTCATCGGTGAAGCTTTGAAATGTTCACGGCCTACTCGCCTCACCTGAATTTAAAACTGCCACAAACAAATTCATTTCCAGTACATGACCAGCGCCATAGTTTTTAAGGACGTTAGATGTTAACGAAAATTTCGGGGACATGCCAAACTTTCGATGATGAATGTTTATTTCTTTCAGAAAATACTACATGATCTAAACTTAAAAACTTGTAATCGCATTCATATCAGAGACATTCATAAAAATCATGAATAAATTTTTTAACACAAATAGAAACAGGGAAGAAAGAATTACTGAGTAAACCACCACCTATTGTATTCCAATGGCCTTGGTTCTACACAAATAATCGGTGTGTTTTGAGATTTTTAGCAACCACTGAAAATTCTTTGGATACTTAGAAATTATGATTACGGAGTAAATTATATCAAACCAAACCTAAAATGTAACTACGCAGATATGAACTCAAGTGGTTTTCAAGAGAGGATTTGAGGATGAGAATGAATGATGGTTCTTGAACGAATAAGTGAGCACTGAATTACGTTTACGACGATCTCAATGCCACAAGTAAACTAGACTTAGGTATATCTCATTTGTGTTTCACGGTCTCACCTCCATGGGGAGAGGTGAAGTGATAGCGAGTTCTAACACTGAGTTTTACGTGCCTTTTCTCGACGGATTTAAGAGCCCAACTTGTGGTGGAGACCACGTCCTCTGACGCACGTCGGGTGTGTCAGGATTCGTAGACGAGGTGAGATCGTGAGAGGAAAAGCAAGTAGCCTTCCTGCTGAGCTAGGATCCAATAGCAAACGACTTGAGTGCTAATTGAAAGTTTAAACGGAAGCCGCGTGAAAGTACATAATCACTAAATCAACTGAAAGAATGAATATAATCTTTTTCTTTTCGACCACAGACTAACGTGTAGAACCCATCTAAAATCTATGCAAACTGTTATAATAGAAAAAAATCACATATTTTTCAATCATATTTTTATAAAAAATGAGTTGTGCATATACTGTACATATAAAAATATAAAACGTGAATTTGATTCAAGACTGAATTCATGACATTTTAAATGAGAAAACGGAGTCTCGCTTTTCGATTTCTCTGTCTCCTGTAATTCTACCAAAATATCGAATAAACGAGAAAATTAAAGTTGTACGCTTTTGTTTTAAAACTTTTTGTGCTTAAGCCTCGATTGACTTATCACAGAATCACTAGCATGCTAGTATTTCGCGAGCCCTTCTTCCTCTAAGTAGCCTCATTGAAACTCTAGACGCTTTCCCTAATAGACATTTTACATTTTTTACTCATAATTTTAATCTCGTGAAGAACGAATTCCAATGGCTCCTCAATATATTTTCTAGTTGGTTCAGAACAAAGGAGAACAAATTTCTTCATTGAATTATTCGAAAGACATCAGCCGTAGTGGGAAAGCAGCGGATAAAATTGGGGAGAAATGGTAAAGAAACGTAAAGACGGGTGGTGACCGCCTGGCTCCAGTCACACGCGGCCTGGCTCCAGTCACACGCGGCCTGGCTCCAATCACACGCGGAAGAGAAGTGCATGAACTTGCATTCCAAATAGCGCTCGCCGCATTGCGGTCCAAAATGGAGAAAACTCTTTCATTTTCGCCTGACGCTGAGTGATTTAAAGGCTAAAAGTCTGCACGGTTTCTAAAGTTTCTAATTTTTGAAATCCTCTTATGAGAATATTTACCACCGCTTCAGACCGTGATAGGTTTTGCAGGAAATTCTCCGAAGTGACACTTTTGGAGTATGAGATTCAATTTTCCTTACACTTAAAACAACGGATACAGAGCGATGACTTACACGTTATATGGACGTTAAAAATTATACGAACTATTTAGCAACATGGGAATATCATAATTCCGCTTGAATTTACTAGGATTAAGTTAAAATTAACGCAAGCGAGCGATGAAGTACAAAGTAAATTTTTAACAAAATTACAAAAAAAATATTTTCCTAGTAATCCTTTACTTACAAAATTATTAACTGTACGGCATTGATAAAATTGTAATGTAGTTATTGCATTTTCAGAAGTGTATTGTTATTTCTTCTCTTTTAATTTGCATGTACCTTTGTAACTGCCAGGACTGATTGCTACCAAGCCGCGGAGATGCATTGTGGCAGTGCGGTTGCGCAGACTTCAGCCGCAGGCCTGTCTGGTAAAAATGAACATCCCTAATGTGTTGAAGATAATACAGAAAATGTATTTCAGGAAGAAAATCATCCACAATGACAAGGAAAAGCGAGTATTTGTACTAGAGCTTCCCAGGAGAAGATTTTTGAGATCCGAGGCACAGTCACAAGCGAAGGATTTTTTCTATTTGTCATTCAATGATGTTCAATTTGTAAATTTGTTGTGACCGTACAGACTCATTTTTCCTACTGGCTTGAACAATACTCTCAAACGAGTTCTGACGCTTTGCATAAAGTCCCTCACACTTTGTATCTCTTTCGGTGAATAAAATAAAGCACAGATCTCTGCTATCTCGATCTAACTTGAGATTGAGGTCATTTTTCTCTGAGCGACACGACAGGTATGCCAGGCACGCTTCAATAACAGCTCTTACAATTGCAATAGCTGTCTACGTTGACCTGGAACAGGCGTCTACAGTTCTATAATTTCGGAGATTTAATTTATTGTTTTTACGTTTGAAACCTTATTAGAACCTGAATAATAATATGAAATGAACAAGAAAACCATATCCGAACATTGATTAGAGCGAATAGATAGTTTCTTGTACGTTAAAAAGCAGATTTATTTAAACATTTCAAGTCATATTGCTTTATAGTAGTTGCTCTGTAGGTATTTGTTGAACCCTGTTGATTGAGATTGGGCTTTACAGCAAGGATAAACCGTATTATTTGCATGTATGACAACACTATTTGTTGTAATACCCACATTTTAAATCTTCAAGTGCAATCACAGAATCAATTGCAATCACTTCTAGTCATCAATTGGGTGTAAAACTTTCGCAACGTCCAAGGGCTGGTTTAGCTATGTGATACAAATGAAATTTTGAAATAACTAATGCACAATCACATTTTCGAGGGCATCACCAGTAGCGGAGATTACGCTGATCAATGTCCTTCCTATAGAACTATCGTTCATTTTATAAAACTACTTTGTTTATACTAACAGTCATAGGATTTATTATTGGTTTTATTTTTCAACAACATTAATAACCTACTTCAATATTTATCATTGAATTCTCCTTTGGGTAATAATTTATACTAAAAATCACATAATTAACACTAAGAATGTGAGTCGATATATACAAATGAGTAATTCATGAAAAAATATTTCCTTTTACCATTATTGAGAAATGATATTCCAAAACCTGAATATGAAAATTACGTAGAGTTGATTGCATGTAAAAAACTAACCTTTGATACCTTTTCAATATTCGCGAGCATATTTTGAAGAATATTAGAATGAGTGACACCGTGGACAGCACTGAATGCACAGTAAATGCGTGAGCCTCTCCATTAGAGGTCCGACCTGCGAGAGAAATTAACTAGCAGTCGCACGACTTGAAAATGTTACATTTTTCTCCGTACTATTTGTCAAAACGTTAGATTTTCCTTCTTGTTTTTTCGTCGATCTTCGGAAGATTACCAACAGTTTTTTTCAGATTATTATTGTGATTTCTGGGAGCCAAGGAAAATATATTGCCTTGGTCAGCCAATGACCCTCAAGTGACATGACTATTTTGAAAGATTTCCTGTAGTCCTGAGGGACGACACCACGTCTGGTCAACACAGTAAATGTTGATTGCAGGTCAAAGGTTCATTGCTTTCCTCGCGTCCATTACTGCTGCAGGACTGTAAATACAGCACAAGTTCTGTCACATTAGTTTAATTTGAAGTGCTTGAAAAGAAAACACGATTGTTTTTCAATCTTGGGTAACTGCTAGTTTTCTTAGAGGGTTTGATTGTACAAAGTTGGTTACGTTCTAAAACGCTCAAGATAAGCATTTAGAAAATATTTTCATAAGTATGTTAATTTTAGGTGTCATCAAATATTTGTTTTACGAAGTAATTAATTTTCTACGAGCATTTGCATGCAAAATAATGCAGCATAATGAGCTAGATTCGCTCAATTTAAATAACATCGTTCCACAACAAAAATATAACGCAATTATCATCTTTGAGCCAGAGAAAAACAATCGTTCTTCACTGCCCCAATTATTGAAATCGAAAAGCGTGGCAAGAGTGTCAATGGGAGCCAAAATATTTTATTTGTAACCTCTGACGTGTATGAGGAAGCTATGGATGGGTAAAAAATCATGCGTGATAAGCCAGAAACTAAGGTGCTTTCGACAATTTGTAGAATAATTAGTAATAGTATCAAAAGCAGTTTCGAAATCGTTTGTATGCTCTGGATAGAAAATTTGATAAAATCCCCGGTATTCACTTCGAATATTTAATTTACTCCTTACCTACCCGTGTGGTGGAAACCTGATGAGGCCATTCGTCCTCGATATCATTACTGTAAACTCAACTTCATACTCTTTGGTGGTTGCAAACATGAAAATTTCAAGTCGTCCTCGAAATCTCTTCTTTTAAGTAAAAGGATACAATTAGATAGTATGCTCGTATAAGCAGCATACCTGAAAAAGCTGAGCACTAAGTCCTCACGAACAACTTCAAATAAATGTTGAAAGCAGTCATATTAATAAAGTGCAAAGCTTAGGATGACAATTAATATAATATTGTTCATGATATCTGGGTAAGTTGTGTGAGCAAGCATTGTTTGTCCACGTAGAGACTAAATTTTCACTATAGCCCTCACCCATTCCTGCCTGCACTTATCGAACTCCGACTAATTGTGCAACAACTTCCAGGGATGAAATGTCTCCCAAGACCTCTTACAATTCTGATCAGTTAACTGTTTAGAGCTTCGGCTGTGACCCGTACTACAAAATCCTCAGTGAAGTGATGATGAAAGATCTCATGGAATAACATATACGTGAAAAATTTTGTTGCAAGATTAGTAAAAATTTCACTAAGACATTCATTTTATTCCAACAGGCCTTTGATGACGACTACATGAGCTTATCACAAAATCACAAGCGGTTCAAGTGTTTTGAATTGGATAGAACCTCGATTGTTTGTTCATGGATAGTTTAGCAGCGGGGCATTGTGAATTCGAGTCACAAAGTTATACTTTGAACAGGAAGTTTTATGGAGAAGTGGCAAAGCGTTTGAAGCTTCTATAGAGGCCCACGCTTTGGCAAAACAAGAGCTGAGTGTTCCCTCAGGACGGAGCGCGCTGCCACTCGTCGCTGCCAGTCCACAAGTTTTTGGCCTCCCAAGAAATAGTTTTTCTTCGCTCCAGTTGTATTCATCGCATACTTTTTTCCGTTTTCTCTAGTGAAAAGCTTCCATAAAAGAACGCATGAAAACATGAATTCTAAAGAACACTTCTACGACGGTACAAGCAAGGGGACTAATGAGTTGCAAGCGCGAAATAAAAAATGTGCTTAATACTGTAATTCGGACACCAAACTTTCCAAACTTTTTATGAAGAAGGTCCGGTCATTATTTTAATAAGCCCCGTACAATGTAACTCACTTCCAAAATATTCTAGTTTGATTTTAACGCAAAGAGTCGGAATTTGTGCACTTCTGGGTCATGACATCTGCATATAATATGTTGCAAGATTAGGTCGGAAATAAACGTTTATTGCATGTATTGATGTTGTCTGGATCTGATGTTGAATGAAGATTATTTCATTTGAGTAAAATTTCCCAGCATCCCTGCGCATCCATTACAACCATTAAATTTTTTTATAAAAAAGGCTTATATAATGTCATGATATTTTCTCGAATACAAATAGATTTACCCACCGTAAGTTGGGTGAATTTTTTATCATCAGATAGCTTTTTAAATGACACCTGAGAAAGAACTTACTGTTGTCACATTTTTCCATCAGTACTTTGTGAAGTTTAAGCTCGTCAGAACAGCAAATTTATCGAGAATACTCCTGACGTTTACTCCTGTATACTCTGGCACAACAAGGCTTGTCGCGGGAACAAACTACAAAAGGCTCGTAGCTCTTCGCTGTACAAATTTTGTGGTTCGTGGAAGATATCAAGCAACTTTCCTCTTGTAACAGACAAGAGGCTGTTTACCTCTTGAAATACAAAACACGATCAGAAAACACGAAATGCGTTTCATCGTGTGTCAGAGCGCGCTGGGAGTGATAATTTAATTTGCTAAAAGCTGCCTTCTGAATCCAGGGCGAGAGATTTAAAGAGAAAACAAGGACTACGTTTCGTAAATATAGATAAAATTAATTATCTCTGCTTCATATGACACCCAACACAACTAATATGAGCTGCAACTTGGTCCTATTTTCATTCTGCCTCTTCTTCTGTAGCTCGACCCTAAAGCTTGCAGAAGCTAGTTAATTTGAATAGTTCTGGAGCTCTCAAGCGAAAATTCGTGATACTTTCTCTGGACTTTTGGCTTGTGGAAACAGCCTCAATTGAATTTTCTCTTTTTTCATCAGCGGCCAATATTGCCCACCTCCATATTTGTAGATCACATCAAAACGAAAGGCAAACACCCGGAAACTAGAAGCTTTCACCTCCCTCGATGAAAGACGTTGCTGGGACGGCGCAAATGTCTGAGACGCTCATATGATTCTTCATCCTCAATTTTCTCTTTGCCTCTTTTCCAGTGGCACGGAAATTCAGGTAGAAAATCATCAAAGCGGACGCATTTCTAAGTGAACGCACATATTTTCTCCCGTTGCTATTACCATCAGCCACAAATAGCCATCTTCTCTTGATATTTTTCAAACTTTTTGGTCGAACAAAGGTTATTCTCCTCCACGATCGTCCATCTCTCTCACTATCGCCGCTCATATCATGGTGAAGACAAACTGGCCCTGAGGATCCTGCTGACAATCCTACTTTAATTGACATTTTTCAACCGTGGGGACCGCATTTGAGTTTAGGGATGTTCAAATCTGAAGCTGTTCTTCGGGATTAGAATGAGCTCAGAATTTGCAAGTAATTCAAGTCGTATATATCTTTATTTATGGAAAGAGAAATCTTTGTAATCAGGTTTTGGGTAAACTTCTTGTCTATTAGAAACACTAGTAGACGCGCCCCACCAAAAATGATAGGAGAAATGGTGTTAATTTCTTAACATACCCTCTTATTTACGGTAAATCTGACATGCAATATTGTTATTCGCAGTATTGCTGATACGGACTACCTTTTTATCAGTCTCGCTGATTAGTTAGTAATGTGGACCCGGGAAGTTCCTCCTATCTATATCCTTGAGAGACAAATGAACAGACCAAGCAAACGAGCAAGACTGGGCTTTATTATATTTTGGGATAATTACGCATCGAGAAACATAGGAAAATTAAGTAAAACGAGACTGATACGTAAACTAGCATAAGCCGTACATTACGATGTTCATAAACCGGTGTCTGAGCAGCCGTCAGGCAATTTAAATCACATTTAACAGCTACATTACGCAAAAGTTTCAACTTTCAATTAAGAAGGGGCGATAACGTTCATTCAAAGACGTGAGCTCTTAAGATATTTGCCTAATCAAGTTGCTGATCAGACTTTAATGACTAAAAGAACATATTATCGAGCGAGACCTTTTGTCTTTCAACTGCCCTTAGTAGAACTGTCAGGGCGACGTCAGATTTGCTGCTGTTTGCCGTCAGAGAAAGTTACGATCACTGGAAGTGTCTGTTTGAAATTCACTAAAAGAGCGATGAAATTAAATGGGAAGACCGACTTTCGAGTAAGGGATATAGAGGACTATAGGGAGCCTGAGAGCCCTTTGGACTTCCTGAGGCCCTGGGATGTTTGTTCAAGTCGGAGGAGTCCTGCCAAGATCAGTCTTGTGCAACTCTGCGCAGGGAGAGGAACTCTTCGTAGCGATAAGCTTAAATTCTTTGCTAGGAAATTCAATTGAATCTTTATACTCCATTAGCCGTTTCTAGAAAAGTAAAAATCTGTAACTATGTAAGCTACAGTAATTTTTGGTAAAAGTCTTTGTGCTTTGTATGTAAGCGTATTTAGTCTCTCGCAATTTGATAAGATTTCAGCTCAAGGCAACTCACATCAATCAGAACAGTCGAAAGATTTCTGAAGTGAGATGAACTTTGAACATACTTTACCGCAAGGAAATATTTGAGTTAGCTGTCCTTGCTGTAGCATATTCGATCCTGCCCGGTAAAATAGCCTTGTAAGAGAAACTAAGGCATATAACATTGCTTGCTTTACAACGGTGGGCAGTTTGGAAGTGTCTTTTTCCAGGCCATGAAATTCGTCAGGAGCTGAAGTCTTGGCTCATAATAGACAGAGGGCAGAAATGAGTAACGTAATAGATAGAGGGTAGAAATGAGTAACGATGTCTTTGACTGGTGGCAGAGGGATGGCTTGCGCAGCCACATGGCGGCAATATATTGCTTTTCTCTACACACTCTGATAATACTGTTGTCAACGCGATCTGGTGATTTATTTCATAACTACATTACACGGGTATATTTAGAGTAGTTATCGATTCTAATAAATGAGCCATCTTTCACATTTTGATTTTCGAAGTACGGTACTTCCAGCTTGGATAGGGATTGTATGAAGAGCTTTAAGAACCGGGATGAGTTTAATAACAAATATAAGGGTGAAGAGTATACACGGAATGTTTATTCATGCAACGATATGGTTGTGTTCTTCAGGACGGTGAATTGTAAGAGCAAGCGTTGCTGGCACGCAAGATTCCAGGAAGTCGCGAATTGCGAGCTGCTGTGTGCTCCTAGACCCCTCTGTATCTCCACTAAGTCTTCGAAATAATTTTTCGAGGTAGATTATTTTTTTTTTCGAGTATTTATTTTTTTCATGATGGCACATAGTTGAGTCAGTAGCGATAACTGAGGAAATTTGACCTGAGCGCACTTTTATAACTAAACATAGACTTTTACATCTCCGTTTGTTTCACTTATGAACCATTATCCCGTTTATTTCTCTTTCCTTATACGCTTTCTGCCTTCGAATTTTTGACAATTTCGGCTTGATTTACTCGTTTATAAATTTTTTCATACGAACGAATATTTTCTTTACATATCCAGTTGATATAAGTGCTTTCGATATGGAAAGATTTTTTAGGAATTTTTGGAAAAAAACACAAGCAAACAATATTTTTTAAATTCAAAATTTATCATGACAACGGTATTCGTGAAATTCTCCTAACTCCTGTGTGGCTACAGAATGTCTACCAATAGACTGATATAAATATACCTTCTTATACTCGTACCTTGTACTGTGTGGCGAGCGTCTGTACAGTGGGTGGCACTCCCGCGAGTTAGTTAAGCGATCAAATTAGCTCATAACTAAGAGAGCTGTTTACCGTCATGGGGAATTTTAATTAAATTATTCGAGAGCGAGAAGTAATAATTATTGAAACAATACCCAGTTTAACTATTTGCCGCCCAGTTGACAAATTTGTAGAATAATCGATAAAAATACTTGGGTGGTCAAACTTATTAATAACTATAGATGCTCCGGCGGAAAATCAAGCTCAGTATTTCAGTGGTCGTCAAAAATGAATGCTCTTAATGTTGTTTTTTGCAAAATAGCCCTCAATTTTCTTACTGAAGCGAATCATTTTTGAAGTTACGTTGATTATTGCAGGTTTGTCATCTGATGCATTTTTGTAACTATTTAGCCCAGGAAAACGGATACTCAAAAGACTCAAATTATGGTAGTTTAGAAATTCTTAGGCCAAGGGAACAAAAATTTTGTTTATTTTATCATACATGATAGACTGATTGCATATTGGTTTTTATTTTGCAGTCACTTGCATAATATGACGTAATTTATGGCGCGCCCCTCATGCTCTCTCCTGGAATTGTAGAGGCTGTACTCGCATGAGTGAGAACGAGGAGTCGGGTGACGCGGTGACGCAGGCCTCTTAAATGAACTGACTGCATCACAAAGCTAACGAATGAGTGTCTGTAAAAATTAAATAATAATGGATTGACTTCGGTTCAACTGGGTCTAAAGATAAACCATTTGAAAAGTAAAATTGACAGTTTAAATTTAATTGCTGTATAAAATTTTAAATCGAATGGAAAATGGACAAGCTCCCAACAGCTTCTTGCTGAAAGTTTATTTGAGTGATAAGCTTGATTTTTTATCATTTTTCATACGTATTTTGGCCTAGAAACTACGTTAACATTCGTATTAATTTTCGGAGAACACACTTCTTCGCTGCAATTTTTTGCAGCAGTGAGACAAAAAAAGAGAATGGGTGACTTTTACCCTTATATTTTGGTCATCTTCGAACCAGAAGAGTTATTAAGCCCGTCTGAGTCGCCTGATGAGCACCAAAAACGATATTCTGTACGCAACAGACACGATTACTGCATCGTAGATTACAGGCAAGCTGGCGATCATGGCTGCCATTTTAAACATATAAATGGGATCAAGACTTCAAATTCAATAAGTAGGATTCTCAGCTTGTTCGCCGAATACTAGTAATATCAATATTATACTAATGAGAATATTTTTTATATTATAAGCCTCATTAGTGACGCTAGTTTGATAGACCAGATAATCCCGACTCAGCAACCTTTTCAAATAGATGACTAGTTCCAAGTTCAAATTCAACGCATTTGTTATCGATGTAAGACTACACATCCGAACCTCACGTATTGCTCAGCAGTCTGCCTGTTGCTGTGAGCAGGCCAGGAACAGAGACTTAATTGACGAACTTAGAACCAGAAAGTCTGAGCCCTCGCCGCGCCTTTGGTTAGCTAAGCCTCCGAAACCAGAAAACACAGCGTCTTTGTTGAGCCTGTGCCAGCTCTTTTGAAATTCGTTTCCACCACGATCTGCAGCAACTGCATAGACCCCCTGTAACCGTCGCCTCATTTACTGTCCTTTAACATCCGAAATGATTCAATTGACTCTTTCTGTACTCTTCCTCGAACAAGTTTAACGAAGGCACCTTACCTCGCAATGTAGTAATGAATATTTAATTGTTATTAAAAGATATGACTGATTTTGTTGCGATATTTTGACATTGTTTTCATGAGAAAAGAGACAAGAAATTTTCACTTGCAAGCACCTGTGCTAAATATAACAGTGGATTTTTGCCGAGTTCAACGGAAAGTAAGACCGTAGAGATTTGGCGTTCGTAATGTACGGAAAATAATTTTTCTTGACTAGTTACGAAACATTCTACATTTGTATCGTGAAAAATCAAAATTGTACAAAGATAGTAATAAGTAAATTGTAAATTACGTGGTGGATTAGGAAAAGCTGATGTGTGTGTCCCTCTCAACATTGGAAAACAACTATCCAGAAATTACGCTAGTTTAGTAATAGTCTAGGACACAAGACGAAATTGTCATTTCTGATGCAACCACCTTGAGGCGTAGAGCGCATAGAAACGTGTGTATAGAGATCGAATGGACTGAAAAGCATCATTAAATTAATATGTTGTCTTGAAACTGTAGTTGTTCTGACACTGTGCACTGCCTTCCCGAAACGTGACCATTCATGATGAATACTCGGAAATTGTTGAATACAGAGTGGAAAATGGAGTGTGGTTCGGTCAGAAAAATGCTATACCGATACTTTTTTTGTAAGAAGAACAAGAGTTTGTGACTAAACGAATTGCAAATTTTTCGTACTGTTAAGTTTTCGCCCTCTTCAATGCACAAAAAAAGTACTTTTGTACCTGAAGAACGGGAATACATAAATTAATCAATTCACGATTTCCATTTATAATCTTAATCTATTAACGTGATATTCGATTTGTAAACATGAATAATTAGCTGAATTGTCAAAATTCAAATGACAGCTGGCAACTTTCTTTGGCTTGAAATAATTTCTTTTCTCGATAGGCTAGCATAGAAATTAGCGTTCGATGGTCAATGAACCAAGTAATATATTCTACGCCCTTAAAACTGCGTCGGTCAGCCTGGACGGGTCCGATCTCAGGCCGCACAGCAGATTGTGTTGACACTCGCGGATCCTTGGTTCAGAGGCGCTGCAGCGCGCCGTCCAATCAAGATATTGCGGTCGCGAAGAAACACTTGGACAGACGACGTGTCCACGCAATCGCATCTTCGAGGCGATCAGACAGAAAGATAAATCATCAAAACTCAAAGAGACTCTAACCACAGACGAAAGAAGACACTGCGTATAGAAATTGGTGTGCTGTAGAGAGTGTTCTAGGAAACCCTGCCTATTCAGGTAAAATGAAATGACAAAAGTAATGTAAAACGTACATTTAAACTAATGTACGTGATGATTTTTCGTACGGACTTTTCTCTGTACGAAATGAGCTTCAACTTGTGCTTTCGGTGTCGGTAGTTCCTTACCTTTTTGAGTGCCGTAAAGCTGATGTGCTTAATTATCGATGCAGGTGAGGCCACTTGGAGAACCTTACCCCTCAAGTTATTTAATACCACAGCAATATCTCTAGGTGTTTTCTAAAATGTATTATAAGGCTTTGTGGCCCTGGAGAGAGTACACATTCCTATTGACCATAGCGCAATACGATAAAAACTTCACACACCAATGCTGCCATGGTTACGAGGCCTCCCTCATCATCTTTCAGTGCATATGTCGTCCCAAGTCAGCGTCAGGTGAGGAGGACGACCGTCTACTCCTCAGATTTCCCTCCCCTCGAGAACGCTCGGCGCAAATCTTTTCCTGACGAGCTTCACTCACTTGTCACGGTGTTATGACTCGGTGAGCAGAGTAACTTGGAATTGTAATTCAAAGAAATTCAGTAACGCTGAAGACTCTGCTGTTACAGCAGCTCTCTTAAGTTTGGAATACTTGTACGAGAGTATATATTTTCTTGTGACGAAATATGATCTTAGTCAAATAATTTCTGTTTTCAATTTCATCTCTTGAGAGTGCTTTTTATTATGTAGAAAACAGAAGCCCAATTTTCCTATTGCATGAAACAAGTGAGATTATTTCCATCAAAAAAATTCAAAAATGCTCTTGAAACATCCCCAACAATTTATTGGAGCTGGTAGGCAGTATATATATTTATACATATGGGTATCCGAACTGTGCAGCAATTTCATTCCTATCAAATGAATGAAGCCTACTATGAATCAGAATAAGGTTTTAAAACGTAAATATATGATGATTAATCCATACTCCGACACGCAAATTGAAGATAAAACGCCGCTGCATGAAATTTTCTACTTAAATGATAAAATACGCGCGCAAATGTTGACAACTGCATGGAAAGACTTCATTATTTTTCATTGCTTGATTCATGTAACATTTTTTCCATCCCGTCTTATGTGGAACTTGACCCGGAAGGTTTTATCCTCTCGAGATTGCGGCAATAAAGCGACCTTTCTATGATCAACAAATTGCGTTGAGTTCAAAAGTACTTGTGAAGAAACCCGAGGCATAATTTGAAGCAAATCTGGAAGCAACTTTGCAGCAAGAATGATGTCAACCTCTGACGAGTCTGTAGGGTGACGTAAGCAGGATGCTGTAGGCTTAGCCCATGCCTGCATGACTTACATAATTAGGTAGGCTACAGCGAATGCTTGCATGACCAGCAGGATGAGATAAGCTGTAGCCCATGCTAGTGTGCCCTATATGGAGGGACTATTGCATGAGTAGTTTGCAGGCCGAGCTAAACTATTGTGAATTTCAACCAAATGTGTTGCTACAAAAAAGATCTTTCATGGCAACATCGGTCACGAGAAATTTTTGATCAGCCTTATTAAACAATGCTGTGAGTTAGTTAAGTTAACATACTGACTCTCGTTTTATTTCATTTCAGTAATAACTTAGAGCCCTGCTTAGTATCAGGGCGCCATTCGATTGAATCTTGCTAGGCTTTTGCTCTACTGAACTTTTCACATGAGAAAAAGACACTTCTCAATGTACTATAATTAAGAGCTTCGAGTACTTTAACAGAGGCGCATTTTGTAGGAGCGTTGATATAATTAGAACGTCGCCTTGTAGTACTATGATTTCTCTCTAGGTAGCAAATTTGTTCTTTACTG
The DNA here is from genome assembly GCA_014899125.1 of Orchestia grillus. Classification (NCBI taxonomy): domain Eukaryota; kingdom Metazoa; phylum Arthropoda; class Malacostraca; order Amphipoda; family Talitridae; genus Orchestia; species Orchestia grillus. Next base: position 12,336 of record VOMN01137945.1, on the reverse strand, counting down.
CTTGAAAACTAACAATAATTCATTGACTAATGCGTATATACGGATGTACATACTTCCTAATCCTTGGAAGTAAATGCTTTGACGCCCGAGTATTTTTTTCATATTTCTATGAAAGATAACCGTCCTAGTCAGAAATTTGTCGAGACAAAGATTCAGACTTTCATGAGTGAAGTCTTTTTATGGTTGTATTGTTCAGTGACCCAAAAGTTCAACTTTTTTACTGTCTAATCAACTAAACAAAATGAATAATTTTGCGGTACCTTTCCAAAGCTTTTCCCACAGAAACAACCCGAATTTTTAAAGTGGGCATATGAATATATGAAGAAAATTAATGGCTTTAATGGTCGCTTTAAATCGCCAATCTGTCCCAAGGGAAACAGTATTGCGTGACAGTCAGTCCGTCAACTTAGCTCCCCACGCCGCCGTGGGGCATGTTGGGGCCGAATTATAATTGCAAATTTAGGGATTCTGGCGACCCACTCAATACTCAGAACGTTTGCTTAGTTTCCAGAACTCCTGATACTCCGTTTGCTGCGTCCATTAAGACTGAATTACTTAGGGAAACTTTGTGACTAAAGGAAAAATGCTTTTTCAAAAAACCATTAATGGCCATGCTATAAGATATCCTTAAAAATATTTTGAAGGTAACGGTTTGCTCATGGATTCAGTGGCCAACAATTATGATGCAAAATCCATTTAAACGAATGAAATACTCTTTATAGTTAAAAAAACATTCGATATGTTTCTTTCAACTAGTTTGACTTCCCTGAATTTGCAAATCCTCAAAAAGTCCACGGACTTTTTCCTTAAAATTTAATTTACTCACCTCTGCAGAATATAGCATATTTAAGTATCCCAAAGTAAAAATGATGTGATTTTTAAGGAGTTACGAGGCATCTTAGTATCGTAGTGTATTTAAAAAAACTCAATTTACGGATATGGAGAATTTCTTTATTATATGCAATATAATTTTTCTTCACATGATTCTCCAAGGGAAGGATTGAATTCCAAATTCAAGGTTCATAAAATTTGAAACCTCATTCACCAGACCCAGGGACCTCTATCACCCAATCTGCATGCAAACGAGTTTTGTCGGCTCACTGAACGCACACTCAAGTGACGCCCATATTCTGCTGACACCTCAAATTCTTGTACTTGAGAGTAGAAAACTTCTTTTTATGTGTAAGGTCAGACTTATATGGAAGTGACGGGAAATGTGGATGGTCAAATTATAGTAAATTACAGTTTAAAAACTCCATACAGTACAAAATAATTCAATACATTACCTAATTATTTATTTTAAACACTATCTTATTTCAAGGTTAATTATCGTTCCTTAATTTCAATTTTATAAACTCTAGTTTAATTAACAGTATACTTCATATTAATTTATACAAGATGCTCATTCTCATGTAATATGAAGGTATTATTGAAGCTATGTTATTTATAACAACATTCAGGAATACATACTCAACCTGTATTCTACATACGAGAATGTATCGAAAATTTCATTTCAGTTTACCCATTACGGAGGATTTTCGACGCCTTTGAAATCATAGAGAAGCAAAACACTCCGAGGAAAAATAAGGGCGCGAGAATTCAGTTGCAGAAGCTTTGAAGTGAGAGGCGGCACAGCTCAGAGCAGCATTACAGAATATTCGTAGGAAATAATTTCATGACGAACGATTGAAGAGAAGCGATTATTTCTATAATTCAATAAGTAATGCTTTTTGAGGGGCCGTTTATGGATCTAAATTGCAGGTACTCTTAGGGTGTCCCTGAGAAGTACTTGTCCTCGTTTCCGCCAAGAAGGAAAATCTCATAAATTTCGACTCACAAACACTGAAAGTGGCAAGCAGATCCTAAATTCTCTCCCCCATTGAGCCGTAATCTAGACTTAAGATAAAACAAAAAAGTAACTCGCCAAATACTGGAGAATTTTTTTTTATCGAAATAAAAATTCTGAAATTTTACCTTCAACCGTAAGTTTATTTACTAGATCACAGGATAGGATCGATGAATATTTTGATGCTCAAGCTTCAAGAAAACCTTTCTTCTAGCACTCTAATTTCAATATTATGCGCATGGTTTAACTTTTATGTTTCGCATATTTATCATGCGACCATAGGACGACCTTTATCAAACTTTATCAAACTGTAGTGACTTTCACTAAAAAAATCTATAGATTTTTTGGTTTGATATCTAATGATTTTTTCGTTTCATAACTGATTAAATAAATATTCATTCAAACGGGAAATATGTCTACCCTTTGCTAATTCACACTCCTTAAAATCCCATTTCTACATGTTTTATTTTGTTGCTGATGAGTTAACTGCCCCAAGTCGTACTAGTAAAAATAACAGTGTGACTGTTATATCTGTTGTAACATGCCCATGGAATCAATAGGTGTGAAGAAAGCAATTGCATTTTAATCAAGGAACTCGGTTAACTCACCATGTAGCGGTCGAGGGCGATGGCGACGATGGTGAGTGTGGAGGAGAACACGGCCATAGCCTGCAGACATCCTGCAGCCCGGCACGCTGCCTCCCCTAAGGGCCAATACGCAGTGACGACCTCGAGCAACGTGAGAGGCATGGTGAGCACACAGAGCAGCACGTCCGACACGGCCAGGTTGAAGAGGAGCAGGTTGCGGGCCGTGCGAAGGGCGGCGTTACGGACCACGGCCGCCACAACCAAGGAGTTGCCCACGGTGCCCACCACCATGAGGGCAGCGTAAGCGGTCAGCAGCCCTGCGAGGCGCGTCTCAGACACTCGCAGGTTTGTTGAGAATCGCTCGACCACCGTCAGGTCAACACCTCTTGTCAGGTTGGTGAACTGCTGCAGGTACAGCAAACTTGTGCTGTTGTTGCCAGCATTAGGCTGCAGCAGCTGCAAGAAGTAAAGAGCTTCTTCTAAGTGAACGTCAGCTGGCGCAGAATGAGCAGAACTTGTTTCAGGGGCAGCTGAACTCCACACAGTATTGTTCCAGGATTGCTGCGATCGAAAGAAAATGTCTTCGTAGGATGAATCTTGGGACAGTTGCAGCTGGGAAATGTTTATTGAAGGGTCTGGACCCCAGTTTTCGAGCCAGGAGCTGGTGTTCTCGACGGCTCCGTCGCTGAACTCAGCGCGCGCCGTTTTAGTCACTCCAAATAACATCTTAATCCTTCTAGTGCAGCTAATTTATCTCGATCTCGTGTAATTTCTAGCACATGATAAGGCTTTCACTAGAGTTTTTAACTCTGAAACCAAAATATTACATCGCTCGATTAAGAACCATTAAAATCTGTAAACTGGAAGCAATATACAGTTATGTCATACTTCTCTAATATAGGAAATCATAAGAATCTTACATTCTTTTTTAAAAATAATTTAAGATTTCTATAATTTTGTTCTAGAGTCATTTTTTCTGGAGCTGTCAGAGAGTTAATTGAAGTGGAATTTTTCCAGTTTTCGTCACTAACCGGAGCTAACATTGATGCCATTTTCTGATCCAATACAGAATGTCCACCCATCTGTGAAATATTTGCTGACGGTGCATAAAATGTTTAATCTTAATCTTCCCCAATGCTCAGTACATTATACATCGCAACGTACAGCATGCGTGCGCTCAGACAACAGCAAGACGTGCGGTTGCGGCCGGCTCCCTGAGGCGAAGTATCTGTCCTGGGACTCGGCTGGCTGAAGGATCTACTTTTGTATTACACTCAGTTCTCCCAGTTCTTTTGTAATGAAATCGAAGAAACGAAAAGCTTTTTAGCTCACCGTTGAAGATGGAATACAAAGTACGCAGGGTTTTGTAAATTTTGATATGATGTTCTTTTTGAACTATTCATGTTCCTCGAACTAGCCACAACAGAGTTATAGAGAACCCAACGATTCAAATCACAACTAAAAAACGCATACCGATTAAGAACCGAAGTAACGTTCTAACAATATCTGGAAACAGATTGAACGAATTAAACAAATCTGCGATATGTGTGGTAGCAAATATTCTACGGCATAAAATATATATTTAGTTCTCTCTGGTTGTCCTAGAATATTGGATGAATTAAAGTAGATTGGTAGGTTCTGTGTATATGAATGTCCCTACTGACGACTTCAGATAAGCCGTTCATTAATGTCTGTTAACTAACATTACTTTGACAAAGTAGTCATGGATCTCGTACTGCTCGTGTTAGAAAAACACTCCAATACTAGATTAGTCCACTAACATTTCAGTCTTTCGATAATGAAATGACTGAAACCGTTTTTATGTACGTACGTGTGTCCCAGGAGATGTGTTTCCAAATACTAAAATAATTACACCACATTTAACCAAGTCAAGGGAAAAGACGTTCGAGTTCTATAATACAGTGTTGTCCTTTGTCTCTCGTAAAGCACGATCAATAATTGAAGATATTGTCGATGCACCAAACGAAAATAACAATCAGTGATGCAGTGCATAAGCGCACTAAATACATGAAAACTGTTTAAACGGTATCATCTGACAAAGGAAAGACTGAAAGAGAGAGACGTATGTTTTGTGAATAAACCTAAAGGAGATGATAAGGACAGGAGACTCACATAAAGATAACAAAATCAACATGTGTAATAATCAAAGCCAAAAAATATTGAAGTCAAGCCACAAATGGTACAACTCGAGCGGTGAAATTTTTATCATGTCTCGTCAACACATTCCCATTAGCATAACATTTTTCTGTTATACAAATTAGTGTCAAGTTTACGAAACCCGATACTTTTTCATCAACGTTCTGTGCTTACTGACAATCTGATGCTGCAGTATGAACTTTATTTTTACAAAAATAGGTTTCAAAACTAAACTGCTGCTTGAGCGACAGCTAAACAATATAATACGAAATGCTAAGCAAAAACAATAATTTGGAGAAAATAAGCTGCTGAACAAAAATTAGCCACCTGATACTAACATGGTGTAGGACCTCGACGGGCGCGCGTATGGGCGGAGTTTGTGTGCGGCAGTTAGTACATAAGCGCTTTAACGTACTCCCGCTCTAACGTACTCCCGGTCTAACGTACTCCCGCGTTAACGTACTCCCGTTCTAACGTACTCCCGTTCTAACGTAATCCCGGTCTAACGTACTCCCGCTCTAACGTACTCCCGCTCTAGCGTACTCCCGGTCGGTTTTCAGCTACTGCATGGGGTCTTCAATGAACACGAAGGCGGGCATCATTGCTATACAGGGTGGCTAAAATATAATTATACACTATTTTGAATAATTAGTACTCTTTCGTTGACGCAAGTTCAAAAATCTTTTAACACTTTCTTATTAAAAATAGATTTTTTGATAAGTATCATAGCTACAATCGAACAGTTCTTTAATCTGAATAATTTTTTAATTTCATAAATATTTTCCACCTAAAAGGAAATAAAATAGACTAGATTTTTGGCCATGCAGCTAACGAGAGAACATTTTTTGAATAAAAACATTTTTTGAATAAAAAAACATATCGCAAAAATATATTGCAAGTTGTAAAAAGATTTCAACTATCTTAGATGGACAAACTGTGACCAGGTTGACCTTCAAAGAATATTGACAAGTGGCTAGCTCATGGTACTATTCTGAACAGGAATATGGGAAATTCTGGTAGACTCAGAACTGCACGAGCTGAAGAAAATGTTCAAATGGTCCGACAAAAAATTGAAAAAACCCCTTCCCTTTCAACCTGACGCCATGGAACAAACCTATCTAGATCCACGTTCTAGAGAATCGTTAGAGATGATATGAATTACTATTCTTACAAAGAAAAGATTTGTCAGAAAGTATTAGAAAATGATGTGGAACGGCGAAGGAATTTCTGTGTATGGTTCTTGAAGAAAAATGAAAGATTTATCGAAGCCATCATTGTGAGCGAAGAATCGGCATTTCATCTGAACGGACTAGTAAACAGGCAGGATTCAAGAACATTTTCGAAAAAACTTTTTATGTGAAAACCTCTCATTGTGGATTGGGATTACCGGAAGAAGCCATATTATCGCACCAATTTTCTTCGAAGGTGACACGACTGGGGAAAACTACTTGGATCTCCTCACTGAGGTAATCGTCCCACTGCTAAGAGATACCCACATGAACTGGTTTAACCGTGTCTGATGGATTCGATATGGCGCTCCGTGCCATAGATGAATTATTGTTCAAGATTTCTTACGAGAAACTTTTCAGGAACTAGAACTGGTCAAACAATTGAATGGCCACTACGTTTCCCGATCTCATACCATGCGACTTTTTTCTTTCAGGCTATTTAAAAAACTATTCGCAACACCTCCAAGAGACTGGGGAGATAGGATCACTCATCACGTTAATGCGCTTAAGGAAAATCCTGAACTTGCTAGAAGAAAGGTGAAAAAAATGACAGAAAGATGTCAACATTGCTTAGAAAAATATTATGTACATTTTTAATGGGTAAAAAATGATGTAAAAAGGAAGTGTTTGTTATTTTGTTATTATTTGTTTTAGGTATTAATTTCTCAGTATAAATGTTTATTTCCACTTTTTAAGCCACATTTCCTGATAGGCTTGAACTTTTTATTGGAGAAGGAACATTTCTGTTTCACCGTGCAAGGGTCAAATTGGTTATTTGGTCTATGATGCATATTTTACAACTACAATGTGAGTCAAAATAATATTTCACAACTGAACTGAATAAGATATTTAATTCCGTAAAAATTGATACAAATAAAATTTTTGCACTTACGTTGACGAAAGAGTAATAAACATTCAAAACAGTGTATACATTTGTTTTGGGCCACCCTGTATGGACAGACTCGTGACTCATCTGACCACACAACACTTCTCCACTCTTATACAGTCCAAAGTGCGCTTATTTTCACCCTGTTTAAACGGGTGGTCTTATGGGCAGGAGTTAAAATCGAGCGCTTACGAGCCACTCTGCTCCATATATCCATTGCGAGTTTCCGGCAAAGAGTTCGTTCAGAAATAACACGGAGGACCCACCATTGACGCTTCGTAGTAGTTCAATCCTTGATACACAGCGATTCCAGTCAACAATTCGGGACACACGGCGGCGGACTCCATCGGTTAGAATTTTTTTCCGACCACAGTTTTACCTTGAATTGCCTTATGTACCGGATTGTTTCCATTGTTGGAAGATACGCATGACAGTGCGGTATAAAACACCAGCAAATTTTACTACTTCCTTCAGTGGGTGTCCTTTTGCCTGTCTAAATTCAATGGCTCCTTTTTGTCACTCTGAGATGTCTTGTTTTCGTTCCAACTAAGAAATAAATTTATACTTTGTTAACTTCGAATGAAGGCAGATGCATGTTCAATACTTGCATGTAACCTAAACTTTGATAATAGCATTGAAAACCAATTGGTGAACATAATAAATAACTGGAGTTCGAAAAACAGTTGGTGACTAAAGGTAGCTAAATTTGGCGTCTACCAAGAGAATTTTACTTCTAACTCACTCTATTTCTATTGCCAAAAGTGAAAGTAGGCTACGAAAATATAAATTATTTAATCGTATGCAGTAGCATTTTCACCTGATTTGAAACACAGTGTTTTTAATATTCATATGTACTTAATGTATACGAAATACGCGTTGGTACCGTTTAGTCGGTCTTGCGAAAATTTCTACCGAGGATTCAAAGTGTAAATAGATGATTTTTTCCCTGTTTCGGTCTAGAGCTAAGAAAACAGGGCAGATTAACCTTGCTATGAGATCAGTCTACAGTTCAGGGTAGCCCTAACGCCGAGTTTTCATGAGATTCCCTTACTCCTCTTTGTCCTCAATACAAAGTATTCACTCCGAAGAACCATACAAAATAACCTGCGAATGTTTTTCATCATTTTTTGGCAGAAGCTCAAGGTTAACAACGTCACAACATTCGGTTAACATTTTAATCAAATTCAATAGATTAAAATCCTTCACAGAGTTAAGCGAGTCACACAAAGTGCCAACTCGACAAAATACTCAGGTGTTGGGAGCCATCATTCATTCTCGTAGACCCAGCGGATGAAAAATGAACGAACAAATAATGGGTTTCCTAAAGTATTTCGCGGATCTTTTATGTATGAAAGTGTAGCATTATAGCTCGAACGATATATCATACATGAAGGTGCCATTTTCAAACGAAAATAAGTTTCTGTAAACATTTGCGTATGGAAAGGCATATTCACAGGTGTATTCGCAGCTATCAAAGGAATTGCAACCAGAAAAGTTGTTGAAAAATCATTAAATTAATATTTATTAGTAATATCAGTGCATAGATACGAGGTTGATTGCAATTCATATCAACAAATTTTCAATGGTACATCTGAGATAAAACAGCTTCTCATAAAGCACATAAACTAAAAATTACATTTCAGAATTGGTCGAAACATTGTAGCTGGTCCAAGTAACATTTAGGAGAAGTTTTCGTGAGCTAAAATTGAAACGTAATCGTCATAGCTAAGCACTCCTTTATAATTGTTTTATAAGTCAGTAAAGTACTTCGCTAATGCAATTTTTGTTTTAGGACGAGGTTTGGAATACGGTGTGGCACAAAACTTCTACAACAAACATTTTTTATTATAAGTTTGCAGAAAAAGAACTAAGTCACACAAAATTTGTTTGAGCAGGTTTAAAATAGTCCAAAGCTGACATGTACAACGTTTCATTCAATAAATTCTCCTCTCCTCTTCACTATCGTCTTCAACCTCTTTGAAGTGTGAGTGGGTGCTCCATCCTGTGGGAAAAGAAACCGATTTCCCTGGAACATGGTTTCGTTTAGATTCTTCCCCAATAGCTCCAGAATATGTTCTTCGTAAGTTTCAGCGTTAATTTTACCCCCCAGGAGCACAGGAACAGGGATTTTCGGTTGAGTAGACACTTCTGCTCGACTATGACAGACGCAGGTTTTTGAGTTCGACTTCGACGGACATTCCTGGTGTTCTCAGGTATGGCTTTGATATTTCGAGAGAGAACTTTGTCATTTTAACGATTGAAAGTTTGGTGACTATTTTCTTGTCGGTTAACACAACAGAGTCAAGATCATGAACTGCAACCAGGGCATAAACTAGTGACTTCTTTTGAATCGTTCTCCCTTAAGACTTTTGTATGAGAATGGATATTTCTCAATTTCTGAAGACAGAGTCCCAAGTCTCTGTTCACAATGTGACAAACAGATTTTTTTCGATTCACGGAGCTCTGCAGCTACTTTCCTCATGGACATCTGGGGATTTTTCACAGCTCTTGAGGCAATCTTTTTATTGATTTTCTGATTAATTGCAGTTCTTGGACAGCCTCTTCTGGTGCGAACTTTTGCAGAACTGGTTTCTTTATAACCTTGGGTCGTCAGGTATACTAAACTTCAACTTATTTTTGGAAATTCGAGCTTTTAAAATTTCTGATTCCCTTAAGCGGCGGCACCTCAGTGTGGCCCTGGCATGAAGGCCCAAACATCTCCAAGGTATGTCCGGTGAGACTCGACGATAGCAGACCGTTGGCTTACCATTGCTGTATTTAAATAATTTGTCCAAATAACGTGGCTAATTTTTACAATGAATCGAACAAAGTAAATTTTAAGTACTATTAAATCTGGAAGTATTAGATGTGTTAGCTTACAAACAGCAATTTCAATAGGTAAAAGTAAACATCGCGAAACTTTCGTGCCACCCGGTGATTTATTCATTCAGGATTTTTATCAATGAAACTCGTAAGATCTTACAATCAAAGACGATTGTAACAAGTTGAAAACTCGACATTTTTGACCACGTATCTTTCAAGCCACTTTACGTTTCAGACACTTATCCTATTTACACTCTCCAAACAGTAAAATGCGTTTTCATACTCAACGTTTGTTCCAGGGCTTTACCTCGTTGGCGCGAGCACACTGGTACACCTCACACCTTTGCTGCGTCGACGGTGTTACTTCTCAATAATACCTGAACCTATTCATGTGTTTTCCAGTCACCACCATAATTATAGCTGAGCACCTAATTTTATCGACAACAAAAATGCGTCGAACAGAACGTACATTCTCAAAACATTTGTACACACAAAAAACGTAATGGATTCGGTCATATATTTTACAAACATGCAGTCCTGATTACCTTGACTGCACGGTTTTGAATACGATTGGATGATCCTGGTTACATTTAAAATGAATCTTCAACATCCTGCGGAATGCGGTATTTATCAAGTTTAAAAAATTAATATATATTTAATGGGAATTTTAAATTTAGCTTGAGAACATTTGATACGAGCACATTTTGCTCGAGGATATAAAGTACATTTTGATCCTAAGCTACTGAGTCGTTTCAAGTACAATTCTATCGTTATACAGAGACAATTATGAAATTCGTAATGATACAACGGAGCTTCAATATGCTCTATCCAAATTCTGCCTGTTACAGCGAGTTTATGCAATGATAATAATCAGTATTCTGAGTGTTAGAAATATTCAGATGAGCAGCTTGCCAAATCTGGTTTTCCAGCCGAAAGCTCGGCCAGGACATGAGCCGCAGTCCAGGTCCGCCCGGCCCATTCCAGCACCGCGCAGTGTGAGGTACAGGGAATTGTGTTCCAACACCATAAATCCTATTCAGGCTGAAAAAATAAGCGGTTATTCTACAGCCTCTACATCCGATTGATGTAAGTGAACAGATAGAATCAAGGAATCTCTTGCATGACCGAATAACTAAAAGTGATTATAGTTTAATGATTAAAATTTTCTGTACCGATTCAGTTTTCCATTTTTTTCGCGGTTCATGGTGAATTCATTTTATTTGATGGTTCGCCATTTAAGGTCAATATTTACGCAAAACCTATGTGGCATTGTATCTACGACTATCTTTTGAGTTCTTTTAAAACTGGTGGACCCCTTTATCAAAATAAAATAACCTAAACTCTAAACTTTGAAGAGTAGATGATACATAACACTGTTGTGCTCAGCACATCTTCACTCCCAAATACTGAGGGCGCAGCAGTGTAATTAGAATACATTTTATGGACCTCCACCTTTCAAAGCAAAGCGTGGCTGAGGGCTGACGGCCTCGATTTGTCGGGAGTATTTAAGGTGCAAAACTGCAGCAGGGCCATGATGAAAGGGTTGTTGACGCTCTACTTTTGAGATCACATAGACTTTATTTCAATTGTCTATTTTTAGTACTAGATAAATTTCGTTTATTTGTCTCCTTTTCAGCTCCAAAAAATTTAATTTTTCGGTAAACCATCAAGATTACGGAAACATAAGTTAACTGCCGCTTCATTTCTTCATCATTAAATCCGAGAACAATGAGCTGCTGGAGCCTCACCCTGTACTCAGGTGAGCAATTCTTATCCATTTCACTCCCCATACTTTTCCTAGTTTTGAAACGCATTAGTACCTACGAATGAAGTACTTTTGAAACAAGGTTATTTAAAAACACTGCACAATTATGCTAAAAAAGCCCAGGTAGAAGCTGCGTCGTCTTCACAATATGCAGAGAACTTGTCCGTAGAAAAATTGAAATTTCGACGAGAAAAATTGTAATATGTTGTGAGTAATTAGTGTGGCCTCATTAGAGCAGGAATAATACCTAGGAATAGAGCATGCATTTTCAGCGCTGGTTCTGCCTTGAAAGGCGCTGTTAAACTCGTAAATCAGGATCATGAAAATGTAACTTCGCGACTCCACTGATGAGGGCCGGAAATTATAGAATTTTTAAAGCTTGCGTTGATAACTGAGCAGCTCTAGCCTAACTAGACGTGACGAGAATGCGTTATTCTCAAAGTGTTCTCATGTTCCAGAGCAATAACTATTGCTGGGCGTAACGATGTCGAGATTTTAGTGAAACTCTGAAGAGTCAAAAGTGGTAAATTGAGCAATGATATGAATATCAAAGGCATTTCGTGTAAAGCGTGATGATGCGAAGGTAAAATTGAGTAATCCGGAAGTATAGTTCCAATAAACATACGAAAATTACAAAATAAACGAACTTTAAGACAGTTTGAAGACCTTCTAGGCAGTAAAAAAAATGTGTCTTACATGTACAGAACCAATGTGAGATATATCTCAAGCCGACTATCACAGCACCCTCACGCTACAGGAGACCAAGAAAAGAGGAGAAGTAAGCGGCGTTAACCTTCCCTCACCACTTCTGCCTGTGGACTGCTCGCTGAAGCAGCGGCGACTGGCGCGCAGCGGTCGCGAAGGTGTTATGTTGCGTCCAGCTCCAGGGTTCCAGGCACGAATGCTCAGCCATCTGCCCTTGAAGTAAATGTAAGTTTGGGTTCAACATTGAACTCAGCTCTAACTCAAAATTATGCGGTAGTTTTTGAAGACGCTTGTGAATGTAATTACACTCAACTCTAAGTTGACGTGTATATATGATC
>VOMN01137933.1:0-14128 GCA_014899125.1 Orchestia grillus | reverse complement strand
AACTCGAAGAACATCTCAAATAAAAATTACAGTGCAAAGTAAGTTGGCTGAGCCAAGAGCTCGCTGTGAACGTTGAATGACTGTTTCCTTTTATTTTTCTTTCAGATCCATGACCAGCAAGCTGTGCTCCAGCCTCCCCAGGACCCCCAGGGGCCAGGGGAGATGGGCAAGCCCGTCGTGCTCGACAAGAACCTGGACGCTGAAACCAAGAAAAAGGTGGACAAAGGTTGGCAAGACAACGCTTTCAATCAGTACGTCTCGGACATGATCTCACTCCACCGGAACCTGCCGGATCCCCGAGATGAGTGGTGAGCGAAACTTGTTCAATAGTCTGGCGTTTGTGAAACTGACACTTCAAGAAAACTTACTCAATAGTTTTGCGTTTTCTCTGCCCCCTGAGGGGTGTGTGTTCTGTGTACAAACACTACGTACAGTGAGACAATGTCTCTGTCGCACGTCAAGATGATGTTCAGTTAAACAGAGGCTTGACAAGAGTAAGGATTTTCTTCTACACTCTTAGACTAAGAGACTCTCACGAACCCTGTGAGGGATTGCGTTCGTCATTGTGCTGTGGCGTAAGTGGGAGATCAGAAACCGCTGCTCTCGAGAGTGGAAGGATGTGTGAGCCCTTCTCGTCGAGATGCTCGCTGATCTCATCTATTTATTCCTATTTATTCGTCATTATAAATGGTACAATTAGAGTTTCTCAGAAGCACTCCCCTAATCTCGTTGCAGAACCAACTGCATTTAAATTTTACTATTATTTCATTCCAGATTTCACTAGATACCATTTACGAAGGTTTCATTTTTTCCTGCTTCTTTTATATCTCTGGCGCCGAAATGAAGCTTCCTGTTTACAGAATTGCCAGGTATGTTTGCGGCACTTCCGACCAGCTCCTCTAGTCGCATGCTGCGCACCGCCTGTCCAGCCGACTGTAGCAAACTGTGCTAACCGAGACACAAAATTTACATCCTTGTGGTGCAACTAAAAATTCTGTTGAGCCCACTCATGAGCTCGCTAATGCTGAGCGGAAATCATTTTGAGCGATATTAAGCTCCTATTCGTAAGTGTGAGCGTACGACTCGACTAATGCAGCCCACGGCTGCAGCTCTAAAATTACATATCACAGCCCTTTTATTCATTGAGAGAATCTGTACCCATTAGTAATGTGAGAAAGTTACAAATGTATTTGGTTTGGTTATCGATATTTTTACAAGCACTTGTATCAATACTCAATGGAGGTTGATCACAGACACCTTCAAAATAGCAAAAGCTGACCGACATCGGTTGTGTCTATATCCAACACCTGATTGACTGATATTTTACTCATTTTTACTTATAACTCAAGCCATTGAGGACACAACCATGCAAAACCCCTTCTCTGTTACTGGCCATATTTCTCTCAAGTGAGATGTATCATTTCATAAATCACACGTTCGTATTTTCTCATGTTGAATTTTTTAGGTGCAAAGCGCCGGGCCGATATCGCGACAACCTCCCAGACACATCCGTGATTGTCTGCTTCCACAACGAAGCCTGGTCCGTGCTCCTGCGCACAGTGCACTCCGTCCTCGACAGATCACCTCCACATCTGCTCAGGGAGATCATCCTTGTGGATGACAACTCAAATCAAGGTCAGTTCCGCAGATTATTTTCTTGAACATGTCCTTAATGTGCAATTGTTACCGAAAAATGTTTGGGTGTTTGAGTTAGATGTTTTTAGTTCAATTTGGAACGTAGGTACAGCGTTTTTTTAACCCTGAACCTTGTACACACTTCCTGACACCCTCTATAGCAAGGCGTTCCTCAAGTGTTAGCGTACCTAAAATAGTTGACGAATATTCTGTAGTTACTAGTGCGGTCACGATTACTTATCAAATTGATCGTATGAAATGTCCGATATAAAACTAATGGTAAGCACTACAGTACATTAAGTCGTTCTTGTATAGTAGGAAGTTGATTTGATTGCATTCTGGATATCTCTTACGATTTCAACACTTGAATACCAAACATTTATCAATATCATTTCAGAATCATTTTTTGTGATTCATTGTTGCTGAAATACCCAGAAAGGAATGTCACTAGCATAATGTAAGTTTAAGGTGATCATTATTTTGTGTCAGTTGTGGGGATAGTTATGAGTTTGTCTTAAACTTTGCTGGCTCTGCTCCGCAAATGTGTGACTATTGAAAGACACAGTGTGTTGTGGCCGTGTAGCCTGACCCTTCGGATAAATATACGGGCTGTTCCACAAGAGCTCTTTAAAAGCACATATGTGTCGGCCTAATGTATCAACCTACACTATTTTATTTTTTTAGTTCAATGCGGGAAATTGTTCTAGGGAACACACAGAAAGAGATTGTGGATGTTGTTCTTTTAGTTTTTATGATATGAAATGTAAGCAATAGCATTAAATCACATTTTTTATAAACAGAACCCAGCCTCTATGTTTAGATGCTTTCCTTGTCTACGAATCGGTTCTCGCAAGTAGGTCAACACTTTTTGCGATAAATTAGATTCTGTTTATGCGTTTGAAAATGGCTAAAATGGCGTCCATGGTCTTGGGGGGGTTTGGAGTGTTGAGCCTAAGCCACTTTCGTGGCGGAGCTCAGCGAGGATTTTATATGAACTCCTAATGGTCCCACGGGGGGCAGTTTATGCGGAGCTCGGCATTTATGAGCAATATCGTCGGTCACGAGCTTACGCACCTCCCCTGTTCTCGGGAAATCATTGTGCAGAAATGCGGAGTTCATTTTGTAAACGCCTTCTCGAGTTCGTGAAGCTGCAGATGACATTCTAGAATTCCCAAATACTTGAAAAGTACAGCGACAACTCTTGCATATATTTCATGTTAGTTGGTGATGGATTGAGTTTCGTTTATTGTTCATAACTGAGCATCCATTCTCCAGAATATCGTTTTCTATTCTTCATGGCAAAGTTTGTTTGCTTTTGTAGCCTGTCTCATTATTGTCAATAATTATTTCACGTATTACAGTTTTTCTAGCTATTTTTAACTGTTGAAGTCGTGCATCATGGAAAGTGGCCAGTTTTTTACCGCGAACTTGCTGTATGATCTCGGAGGTCGCAGGTTTGCCTTTCGTATTTTGTTCACAACTCACTGCCTAGGTCTTGGCCTCGCGACCATGCTAAGAGGATTACCTCTTCAATCCTTAGCAGCCTTTATTTGAAGCTCATTTTTATTATTAGGGCTGCTATAAAGGAAGTAAACAGCGTTCTATTTATTCCAACCCGAGCGGTTGCCCGACGTGCCTAGCCTAAAGTAACACAGGCCGCAGTAATACTGGGCGACCGGGCGGGAGCTTCGGGGCGGGGTAATGTGAAGTCAGGCGCCGCACCTTGGAGTAGCACTCGAGTTTTATTAAAACTAGACTGAAATAATACTGGACTGAGGTGCTGCTGGGCTGATATTATGTCGTACTGAAGTTGTGCTGGGCTGGTGTGGTGCTGGGCTGGGGTGGGGCTGGGCTGGCGTGGTGCTGGGCTGGTGTGGTGCTGGGCTGGTGTGGTGCTGGGCTGGTGTGGTGTTGGACTGAGGTGGGGTTGGACTTGCTTGGTGTCGGACTGAAGTAAAGCCGAGCAGCAGTGACGCTACGTTGTACTAACAATGAAATTAAATCCCTACAAGCCACATGAGCTTTGCCGGTGAGCGCAGATTTTGAAACTGTGCACGCTGCAGTTGTACGGTCTGCCTTTGCGTATTTGTTCACCAAAGTGGGTTCGATTTCTGACGGTCACAAGTCTGGAAATTTAGAGCCCAAATAGAGGAACATTTAATGGAACTGCCGCTGTGTGAATGTCATAGTATGAGCTGACGTTGAATGAATGTCACAGTATGAACTACTGCTGTGTGAATGTAGCAGTATAAACTGCAGCTGTGCGAATGTCGCAGTATGAACATCCGCTGGATGAATGTCACAGTATGGACTACCGCTGTGTGAACTGACCCTGCATGGACAGCCGCGTCGCATTAGCAGACAACGCCTGCGGCGTAACGGAAGTGACTGCGTTCATCAATAAACAGGAACGGCTGTCGCACTCGATGGCTGTTGGTGCTGATTACAACTAAAATGTTCTGTCAGAAAAGTTCCATGAAATTAAGGGATCTTTCGGTCTTGCATCATGGCAGTGGGAGTGTATGGTGTGTGAGATATGGGAACTCGTATTATCCATGTTTCGTGTATTTTTGCTTAAAAATTCACACTGTTTAGAATAACATCGTTTACAATGACTGTTTTCGATAGCGTTTATTGCCTGACCGAAGTTCAAAGTCTTTCCATGAAACTGTTCTCACCATGAAAGTCGTGAACGTCATTGTCGAATGTTGAAGTGCGATGGGGAAGTGTTTAGGATTGCATCGAGTCTTTTAATATGTTGGAGCCCTGCTGTCGTGTGCCCTAAAATTTTTCCTTTTGATGACGTCCTTCGAGGAAGTTACTTCATTATTTCGATCGGAACGGAATTTAGTGATGAATTTATTTTGGAGATTTAAATTCGCTTTTGTTAGTGAATTTTGTTTATTGAAACTAAGTCTTCTTTGCAAAAGATTCGTAATGCATTTGCATTTAGGGAAGGAAATTGTGCTTTGTGATACTCCATACCACTTAAATTGGGAGTTTTATTTTTATGAGTTAGAAAAGCGTCACTAATGATAACAGCGTATACTAACGCCTGTTGCGACTGTGTCGCTGAATTCCTGCGTAACCTCATCTTGATTTCATTTTTTTCGTATTCTTGGCCAGGTTGTGGGACTGACGTTCGCGTCAGTCACTCCATGATTATTGAAGTGGATTAATACTGATTGCCTCAAGAAGATAAATCATGTCTAGCTAGGGTCTGATGTTGCTTATTCAGCCCGCGACGCCTTCGAAATGTGATCCTTTAAAAGGCTCGTACGTGTGTAATGATTCAAAAATATTTTTCACGTCCTTCAAAACAAGATATAAAGAACGTGTCAAAGACTTGAACCCTTGTAGCCTTCATAATGTGCTGAAAGTCCACTTACACCATAGGCTTACTCATAATAGGATTTACCGGACAGTACCACTTGGAAAAATACGAAAGAGAGTTTGACAGAGTGTGCCGAGAAGCGAAGAAAAAGTTCAGAAATAGAAATGAATAGAAAAGCAACAGCCCGATGCGCATGAGGCGTTTAGTTGCTTACGGCCCGCGCTGCTGCCCAATTTCAACCATAAAAGCTACTGCCGAAAGATGACTTCAGTCGAATAACGAACAGTTCAGGAGCAACAATCGTGCAGAGTATCTGAAAAGTTTTTATTCTTGAATTGTTTCTATAAACAATTAGTATGATTGCCTCGCGCACAAATTTCTTCATTTGGCCAAATTTTGCTGAGATAGGTTTTTCAGATTTCCTTTCTTGGCATAATTTTGTGATTACGATGCGTCCGCATTTTCATATTGAATACGCGATTGTGTTAGCGATCCTTATGATTACTTAGTAAAGGTTTACATTTTCCAGCCAAACTTTCGAACACGTTGTTTGTGCGTAATTGTACGACTGTAAACATGCAACAACGCTCACCGAAATTGCTCGGCCTCTTCACACAACTTCCTTTGTGCGTGGCTTAATTGAGCTGTTCTGTTCGAAAAATAAAGTCCGAGTGAAATTGTGTTAAAACTGTCCGCCTTTCTACAAATTCTTCTGAGCTGCCAAAACTCGTTTGCATCTTCATTCTCCTCTTTTGAGAATTTTTTAAAGGGGATTTCCAAGAGCCTGTGGAAGGAACGTGGCATTCTCCTATATAGATAGGATCCCCGAGTTCCCCACCAGGAGGCGTACTGCTCGGGTCAGTCTCGCTTAGCGTGTCGGCTCAATCTGAACTCATAAACAGGTAAACGAACATACTCGTGTCACGTTAATTGAAGTGTGTAATTAAAAACTGATAATAATTGCTGTTTAATGAGCTCAAACTGGGTTGGGTTGCGGCAATGAGTGTCCATCAAACATGGCCTGTGATTCGTGGAGCAGTTTTAGAAACTTTAGACCCTTATACCAACAGAGTGAGCATTTGTTCAGTTAGATACACGATACTCACCGTCGTGTCATAAAGCTTACAATTATTTTCGTTAGTTCATAACTTTACTTCGTCCTGAACGTTAGAAGATAGTGGTTGATGTATAGAGTACATTCATTTCATAGTAAAAATTATTTGTGTCGCCAGTTTAATTTATTTCGTATAATTAAACATAAATAAGGTAATATGGAAATAAACTTTTATATACTTACATTGTAAATAGCTCAATCGATCGATTTTAGGTGTGTGTATTGAGCCGGTTCATATAATTAAATTTATATGCTGTATTAGAATGATTTTTCCAACATTTGCATCTTGTAGTAGCTCGACCGATTCTTGGGCACTCATTATCAGGGCTTAGATGCCTTCACCCCACGCAAATTATCCGAATCAAATGAATGCATCATGTTCAATAAGCAGCAGCCTCGAATCTAAGCAATGAGGACCGCGTCGCGGGGGCGACCGAGAGCTCGTCCGCGTGGTCGCTCTCGGGCGCCGGTCAGGGGCGATGTCGGGCGCGCTCGGCCCTGCCCATAATGTGCTCCCGAGCCTCTATTGTTTGACGGTCTGGATTTTAATTAAAATCTGGGATTACTTCATCACATTTGAATCATCTTGTGTGTGTGTTTTTTGCCATGGCGGTGTTAAAGCCGAAGCTGTCGCAACTCATTAGCTTCGCTAACATTTTAATGAATGATACCTTAATTACGCCACGGAGTTCGACTGACGCGATTGGTTCTCCGGATCGGATTGGATTGGTTATTTCTTGCTGTATAGTTATTGGTGGTTCCGATTGTAGGGGTTGTATTCTACTGTACAATCTTTGGTAGGTTTTGGATTCTATTGCTAATATTCTGTTGTGCAATTGTTGGTTATTTGGCCGGTGTTGGTTTACCACTACTCGCTGCTTGAATTGTATTCACTGCTCAGTATCTCGACAATTCCATATATCTTACTGTGTGAGTCACCCATACATGCGTATGTTTCTAATTTCTTCTCTGGGATGCGTGAATATCCCCATAGGATTCACTGCCAGGAATGTTTTTTTGCGTACACTCGATACATGGCACTCTCGGTGGACTGTGTGGGCTCCTGGAGCTGCGGCCACTGAGGCATACTGACAGTGTCTGTCCTCGTCAGCGTCCCCGCAGAAAATGGCGGTAATGCTAGCTACCCACCGTAAAATCAGCTGTATCTGTTGCGCTAGGCTTTGTGTTTTTAGTTTCTCACTGACAGCTGTCAGAGTAAAAGTAAGAAAATAGAGAAAATTAATTTTCGTCTACAGGAAAAAAATTCGTCTGTAGTTCATAGATTTCTCTGGTAGTTCACGGGTCGCCATGGGCAATTAAATCGACCGGTGAGAAGTTAAAGTCACAGATTTTTATCGCTAGAAGAGTTCCGTTCGTTTTAGTCGTTTGCCACTTGTATACATATATATAATAAAAAAACGTCGCATACCTCTTCCTGTGGCGATGATTCTCCATCTGTTCTTGGACTGTGGAAACTGAGTTTGTTAATTACGTTCTTAATAACAATCGTCGAGGTGCTGCATTTTTCGAGATGAAGCTAGTCTCTCGAGGCTGGAAAATCTACCAGCTGCAAAATAAGTTTCTTTCCATTGACGGAATTTAGTACCAAGGTAGGTGAAGAGAAAAAATACTATTTAATCATAAACGTCCCGAACTTTACGAGAAATTATTATGAATTGGAAGGTCTGGATCGGTCACAAATAATCACAGCTGTATTTAAACGTAAATATAAAAGCGGAAAAATTCAGTAGGTATTTTTTTGTTATTATTTTGAGGAGTGGCTGTTTGTTGGATACGTGGAGTAAGGCTAACAAATGTTCATTTAACTGCCTCTTCAGAGGACGTGGAATTGAGGACAATTAAATTATAAAGACAGTAAGCCTTACGTACCGAGTGAGGCCGCAAATTTGATTTAATTATAAAAACAGTAAGCCTTACGTACCGAGTGAGGCCGCGAATTCAATTTGATAAGGAAGACTGTCACTCCGGAGTAGAGGTAAAAATATTGTTAGAGGCGAAATTTATGAAACTGAGGTTGTTAAGAGTGCCAGCTGTGGTGGTCTCGCTCTGTTAGTAAGCTTGAATCCAATTCGTTTTGACGATTTGAGCTCTCCCAACCCTGCCGAGTATCGCTCTGAATTTCGTCCAAGTTAGCGTCGGACGAGACGTGTCCGCACGCCGTTCGAGTACTACCAAGCGCTCTCGAACATCGAGGCCTCTCTCGCTAATGGTCTGCGTGCTCCAGGGCGTATTTTTGACTCGAGTCACACCGCTTGTTTTTGGCTCGGTGGAGCTCGTTATTAGCAGCCTGCAAGTTCTGCCGTTTCAATGCATTGCGATCTTTTCTGTGAAAGTTCGCTGCAATGACTCTGCGAAATTCTTGTCACTACTTTGGAACGTGTCAGTAGTACATTGTTCCTCAAGGATGGTAATTGCCATTCTGTCAATTGGTAATGTTTGTTTCTAAAGTGGTGCTTAGAAACACGCTGGAAGTTCTGAAGTACTGTCGATGGAGTATGAGGCTGTACTGAAAGCGATGTGCGCGTCGGTCGAACTAATAACGCTTCGTGTGGCAGACTGCCTTTAAATTTTAGATCTCATTCTTCTCGTTTCCCTTCCGTTTTTAATATTTTTTGTTCCTTTTGCAGCTTTTCTTGTGGAAGTCGTGTCGTGCAAAAGACGTTATGCTTTAGAGTGTGACTTTTTTTTGCTTGCTCCGTGTTTTCGACTCCTGGAGACGCGGAAGCTCAATGTTTTACTGTCATAGCGAGCTATACCAGCAAAAACAAATTTTATGTCCTTGTTGCACGATTAAAATCACATCCTTACTACGATTTGATGAAGTTCACTTAATTGATGAACTTGAATAATTATTAAACTCTGGATGTAATGATCAAAATTTACTTATTTAAAGTCTTTCCGTTTCCACCTTGCGAAAAAGGTTGGTCTACTTCCTCCACACGTCTTCAATATCTACTCCCTCCGGTCGGAAATAGTTGGTCCATATCAATGTTGAAGTTGGTCGGAAATAATTGCTCCAAAACAACTGTAAACCTTTTAGAAAGGATACTTGCAAAACTACTGGTTGTAACTAAACGATAAACTTTATTCTGTAATTCAGTACGTTAAATAGATACTGTCTAAATATCATTGAATTCTATTCTGTACGAGATAAATAACAAATGGCAAACAAATTTATTAATAGGAGAAACGTAGTTTTAACTATATTCACTCAATACTTGTTAATTTATTCTTCAGTTTTTCTGAGATTTGAATTTAATTTGGAAGAAATCCTCTCGACAGATGTTGAAGCCTGTAATTGTTGCCACCGTCTGCCAAAATAATCTGTCCCATTAACTGCTGAAAAGTAAGGAAAATGTTGTTCAATGTTTATCTCTGTAATTCCTCGAAGCAATCTGTCACTGCTTCAATTAATTCATCAACATTACGTGGTGTGCTTTTTTATGTTGAAGGAATTGGATTGAATTGCATTTTACGGGCTGTAGATCTCTCAAGAAGTGCCTGCAATACTGCTCAGAATCTGTCAAACCTTTTATTTTTTTGGTTATATGTGCACTTTCTATAAGTGTCATCTTTGTTTGCCATATCCTGCGGGTAATTTAAGACCTGTTTAATATTACCTGAAAAAGAAAAAAGAAAAGGTTATATACACTTCTACCCTATTATTTATTAAAGGTTCAAATTTGTGTTCAAGACACTGTGCATAATCGTCCATTGTACTCAAAACAGAAGTTCCTTAAAAGAAACTAAGACGCGGAGAATTTTCTCCTTATGTAGCAAATAATTTTGGCTGGAGGGAGTATTAACATTTCTTGAATACTACTCTCTTTATGAGTAGCGAACAGACGCTTCCGAGTCGTTTATGAGCGGTGAATCCCAGTTCACCAAATGTAAAGTACTAGAGATTTCCCTTCTGTTTATTAGTTCCTTCTGATTTTTTTCTGCTTCTTCAGCTCTGAAAATTATTACCACTCATTCACAAATAGAAATTGCCTGAACTTCTCATCCTGGATTTGCGTCGCACTTTTTGGAGTGGTGCTTTGTACACCATGCCTATTTATTTTAGTATTTCTAAAGCGGCGCCTTATTTTCGCCGATTGTGTATTTTGAACCCTTTGACGTAGCCAGTCAGGTTCTTTTGCCGAAGAAGCGCCATTCGGATTCCAATGATTGCCTTTTTCAGCGCATTTTGAAAGAGCCTTGAAAGAGAAACGTCGTTTTGCAATTATGGTTGTCATAGAAACCCATCCTCTCGCAACATGTGCAGTTGATAATAATATGGACGTGAATTGTTATCATAGACATTGTACTTTGTGGATGAAGTTAACCCTATAAGGGCCAATATATGTATTTTTTTGAATTTGTGAAGGAACCAAATCTTATAAAAGCAGTCGTTGACATTTTGTGCACGTGTGTTGATTTTCACTTCGGTTTTGAATGAAACAGCAAGAATTTAAGACTAAACTGTATTATTTCTAATGCCCGTTTTTCGAAGTTGCTTAGAACTATCAAGACTGTCAGCGGTAGCTAGCAATACTGAATAATTTACTTGAATTTTTGTCAGCGTAATTTTTTTTAATTAATTTTAATCGCGATTTTCAATGTAGTTTACCTCAGCATTAGGTATAGCAAAATTAAATTAAGGAAAGAAGAAAAGTGTCAGTAGTGATGAAGACGTAAAACATCCCAATAGAGTCTATCGAACTTCTTCGTAATTAAAACGCGTGCACTTTAGAGAAAGATTTTAAATTCGTCAAAAGGCAATGCTACTTTAGCCGTAAGAACAATAAAAATTCACTGTCGTTTCGAGTGTAATAAATAGAACGTGTGAAGAAGTTCACGCCAGTTTTTATAACTGATACCATGGTAAGAATTCTTGATTGACTGTTGAGAATGAACGGTCAGAAATGAGCCGTAGAACCGTTTTCCGGATCAATTTTAGGATCTTTGAGTATGTTGAAGGCGGCCCCGCGGCTGCTGGCGGAACCCGGCTGTGACGCTACGTTGTTGCTCGCAAATTTGGTTATTTTGTCACCGGAGAGTGTCTCCGGAGGCAGCCCCTGCCTGATCTCATTTTCATGGGCCTAATTAGGATTTTATCCCGACCCTTGTGCGCCTGAGCGCCCCTGATTAATGACGAGCGGGGATAGCTTTGGCTAAATTAATTATGGAGGTAAATCAAGGCGCGGCGTCTTGAATTGGCGTTGTAGGGAAGGCAGAGAAGCCAGGGAAGCTCCTTGCTGGCCTGCCTCTTGCTGGCTGGAATTGTGCGAGCCTGAAACCTGTTTCCAGGCATCGTGACGAGGAGAAAGCGCCTTATTTGGAAACGGTACCGTAAAATATGGAATGATTTTTTAAAACTTTTGGATATTCTTTAAGAAGATACAAGTACCTGACTTTGCCTCCAGGTATATAATTTGAAAAAAATGTGATGAGACTTTTTTTGTCAGTGATTGAAACGGTCAATATTGCATGAATTATAATACCAGACTGCACCTTCTTTCCTTTGTTTATGCTACGCGCAGAAATTTTCTTATTGATCACCGGGTGAATTTTGCCGCAGTTCTAAGCTGTGATCGTGTCGGTCCACTTCTCTCTGAAATCCCATGGCAGTAATGACGTGGTCGAAACGGCCTGGAAGATGCGAAGGTCAATTCCTCCCGACTTGACTTCCATCAATCTTTTCGAATCGAAAAGAACGGAAAAGTGATTACTGAGGGAAAAAACAGTTACGCAAGACATTTTAAATTTAAATTTCAAATGCCTCACAGTTTTGATCCGTTATAGATGATCAGGTGCTAGAAACGTAATTTTAGTTAATGATTGTGTAAATATTCTATCAAACGAAGCCACGGCACTATGTTGAAATACAAAGCATGGAAAATAAAGAATTACTTCAAAAAATCAACATAGAAGTTCATTCCTCAATAAAATTGGCTAATTTTTAGAAACTAGTCTTAAGTTGGTCATTTGCAACACAAATAAAATGTAGAGGAAAAATATCATTCACTTACTGAAATAAATTGGATTCCCTAAAGAGATCGGCTAAAATTTGTGAGGTACTGAGAATTAAATTACCTAAAATAAGCCACGCCTTTGGGACTTCTATCTTTCGAGCCTACTTCGCTTCTTTCCATTATCATGTCTTCTTCTCTGATTATTCTTTGTCTTCTCGTCATCACCTCTCTTAATTTGTTGTTTCTATGCTTTGGGAATCTTGTATGGAAACATTCCTGGGCGGAGATTCTACGTTTTTTTCGTGCGCGTACTAAATGGTTCCTCGTTTTCGCTCTCTTGAGATCGCATTCCAGGTGGCTAGGGAGCTTTAATCTTACTAATAAAGAAAAGGAGACAAGACTCTAAATTAAACTTAAATCAATTTTAAGGTCAGTTTTACCCCTCAGGAGGCATAGGTTGAGCAATAGGGCTAGGTTATTATGTTGGTTTCTCATACGCTATGGGGACTAGTCACTGCATAGGACACTCTTAAGGTCACTTCAGCTACGGATAAGCCTTCGTAACTTTTATTTTTCGTGTCCACTTTACTCTTTCAATTGCAATGCTTTTGCTAATTTTCCTTCCTTTCATTCCTCCTCATTCTTAACTTGCTGTTTCTATGCGCAGGGGATACTGTGCCTGAACGCACCCTGTGCATAGGTTCCCTGTTCCCTAAAATCGATAGTTGGTCAGTCCCTTGAATTTCGCTGCGTTGTCATCCTAGTCGGTGGACGCTGCGCTCCATACTGATACGTTTGCTACGTCACTTTTACACATCATGTATAAGTTATTTCAGTAAAAAGGTGTGGAAGTACTGTACAAGCAGTAAATATATATTGTTAATACCTTCTCTTACGTTCGCTCTTATCCGATATTATTACCATCAAGTGTGTGTAACAATGCACGCGATCCATCAATGAGTTGCATATATGTTTGTCTTAGGAACTATGATAGTGCACACAGTACAAGGAGCATAAACCCCTTTCTTAACAGCTGCCGATATCAACAATTGGAAAATACAAAGACACAAAAGGAACTATTTGCTGAATAGTGATTCAATCAATCATTGTTTCTTTAGTGTTGGTATAAGTTTCATTTTCCAACACCTTACTCTTACTTCCGCTGTCAGATGTTCGGCTGTAGTTCGATCGTTGTAGAACATAACACAACCAAGTTTTCGTAATTGTCATTGCTCCATCTTTTAGTTCGCAATACTGTTCTCGAATTTTTATTCATTATTTGTCTTCTCCCGTTTTTATTTCAGCACAAACAAAAGTCTAAACATCAATAACGGTAATTTAAATAAAGTACCGACCGATATTCGATTTACTTGGCCGATAATGGCCGATTTGGTCATCTTTGTGCGCTCTTTGGCTGATAGGCTGCTTTGGTCTCCTGTTTTAAACTTGGTGGAAAACAAACGTCTTACCTTGATGTACGTAATCATTTGCGAGTCAAATCATTTCCCATCCTCTGTTTCTGCAAGTATCAGTATTAAGCTGTGCAACTGCTCATGATATTTCGTGAGAATCGTGACATTTTTTATCATTTTGCTGTTTATCTTATGAATAAGAAAATCTAGGTTGCAATCTAGGTCTTTGCACTGTAATTTTTACTTTGGGATGTATGCACAAAGATCACACAATATTTGGGGTTAATATTCCCCTCCTCGTGCTTTGCGTAAAATTATGAATCGCAATTCGAAGTTTCAACTCGACTTCCACCCGTAATTTTGAGGTTTTCGTCTTTTTGATCACAATCGGAAGTTCCATTTGCGACTTCCACATTTTAATTTTAGGGCTGTAATTTTTGCTGAATGAAAATCCGAATGTTATCTGCTTTGTATGTCCCTGATTTCGGACTAAGCGATTTAGCTCTTTCTTCTTTCTTTCTCGATACCGCGTGTAGAGATGAAATTACTACATGTTCGCGCGGCTGCAGAGTTAGCAAAGAACTCAGTCGATTTTGGGTTCAAATGTTGCTTGTTGTGTCGGTCCTTCTGCAACTAAGGCGATTTCATTAAAACG
>VOMN01137932.1:0-51710 GCA_014899125.1 Orchestia grillus | reverse complement strand
GTTAGTGGCAGCTACAGCTAGTGTTAGTGGCAGCTAGAGCTAGTGTTAGTGGCAGCTACAGCTAGTGTTAGTGGCAGCTACAGCTAGTGTTGCCACGGATGAAAGGGATTATTGTGATTGCATGCAGAATTTATGTACGGGAAATGCAGGTAAAAGGAGATAAGGAAAATAAAAGCACTATCCAAGCTAATTAATAGTCTACTCCTTTTTATGCTTAAATAATCACGTACAAGCGCTGATTTAGTAACGAGTTGACAAAGTGATTGAATTTGGTATGGTGAAAATGTTAACACACACTAATAGAGGGAAAAACGATAGCCCTGCGATCTATTAGAGAAAATTAGAAGTATCAATATAACCTGATACGAAAGTGTGCTACGAAGCTGTAAAGGTTCTACGGAGTGTTCTAGTAACAGCACCAGGGTGAGGTGAAATAAGCTCATGGCTCAATCGCAATTATAGTGACTTCGATCTGCGACAATACGCGCAGCTGGTTTTCCAATGGTACCGGGGAGTGGATTCCTTCGCAATGAAACTATCATCATTGTGCATAATTTTTCGTCTTTTATTTTTCTATTATAGTTGCGCCGTGCACAATGGTAATTTAAGACAGCGCTTAAGTTGAAAGTCGTCAGGTTACGACCATACGTTTTTTCGACCATCGTGTAAGACTGAGAAGCGAGTGCGAATAGGAAAAATATTTTTGTGCCTTTATGGTACTGGACGACCATAATCACGGTAGGTGCGTTGGGGCTGTACTGTTTCCCCACCGTCGTGGTTGTGCTAAGACACTCAGGCGAGGAGTTAGGAATACATCTTTCTTTCTTATGTTGAAAATTTGTGGTCAGATTAATGAAAAGATAACGAATTAAAAAACTCCCAACTGCAGTTTTCCTGCGCTGCTCTCGTGTAGCACTTTATCGTCTCTCACCATCGCTTAATACATAATTATGGATGTTGATTATTTAGTATTTTTCTTTCACTTGCTGCTGGGTAGCTTCGCTATATGACTAGGTAGCAGAAAAAAGCATTGCTCATCTATTCAAATGCATTTCAGCTTTTCGTTTTTTAACGTTTCTTTTAATATGGAAGTAAAGTTTAGCGGATCTGTGCTCCAAGAACCTGATGGAAGGCTTCGTGTCCTGGTCTAGCGTTTGGTCTTGAATTTTGGTTTTAGGTTCTTGCTTTGCACACAAGTCTCGCCTTCAAGTCTCGGGTCCTGGTCTAGCATCCTGCGCAGTCTCGTATTCTAGCCTGGTCTTAAATCCTGGTTTCGCACCCTAGTGTCGCATCCTAGTCTCAAATCCTAATTCCGTATCCAAGTTTTGCACCCTAGTCTCGTATCCTAATCTGTATCTCGAGTCGCTAACCACCCGCCAGCCTGTAAGGTGGTGAGGAGGTTTTAAGAAACTGAGGTAGCAGGGGTAAACCAAGGAGAGAGGGCCTGTCCTTAACTTAGATGCAGAATTTACCGGTCAGGATGAGTGACACGACTCGTCATAGGCCACTCGTCATGGGGCAATGAAGTGCTGAGAAAAATTAATTCTAGTTTTAGTAATTTCAAAATTAAACTCTCAACAAACCTGCCTGAAAATAATGGTTTAAATTAGTTTGTGAATTGAGTATCCAATTGGTGTTCAACTCTACAATATTAAAAGTAAAATGTTATGATTGAACAAAAAAATAAGCGTGCAAAACTGTTTGTTAACCTTCGATACCTATGCTATATCACCTCAAGGATTTCAGGACACCGGGTTTTGAGCGCACAGGAGAGAGTTATTACTTTTGTGAAATTCATCGTTGCTTGGTCACCTTCCCATCTTGTTAAGCTCCTCCCTTGGCAATAAAACTTCTGAGCTAGAGAAAAAGTCTCTGTGAGGACTTGCAATTTGGAGTTGGCGGTCTTGCAATCAGCTCCCAGAAGTGACGGCACAAACAGTGCTCTCTCGAATCAATAGGTTATTCGTTCAGGTAAATTGGACGGTGCTCAGTCGGTGCGTCTGCATCTGCTTTGAAAAATGCGCAGGATCACTAATGGCGACAGGAGTCTCACGCCTGCTTTTCCAGTCATCTTGAAAAAAAGTGCGATGGGAATCCTGCCTCTTCTGCAGCCACCCTCTGACTGAACGTGCCTGTCGTTCCCCGGTATAAAATTCTCTTTAAATAAACGTCTCTGAGAGTACACTTCTGAACGCACGATACGTGTCGCGTTTCACGCATATTGGGCCAATGCTTAGTAGTTTGCGATCCGTCGATCAGGAGCAAGCTAAAATGTACGCCATTCAATAATCGAATCCTATTGAGAAATTAAGAGTCATTCAGATGGGGTCGAGCTGAGATCTCCGACAGTACGGTCATTCACCGGCGTCATGCAGCACGCTTCCTGTGTTTGTTCCGTAAGATTCGGCGTGAAATATTACGTGAAACACATTTTTTATAGCATGTACCGAAAAAAGAATATCGAGGGATGAAGTGCGTCTTATCTTTCCCAAGGACAATAAGCATACTGCAGTTTTCGGTAATCTTCATCTTATCGTATGATCAAATTTGCAGAATTTCTTCTGATAGATGCCTCGTAATTTTGCTAATATTTCGAGCTAATTAAAAGAAAATATAAAATAAATTTACTCGTAGAATATCTCTCATTTAAAACTTCGATTGATGTAGCTACATCAATCGAAGTTAAGAATTACTCATATGCTGTTGAAAAGCATTTGTAATTTCATGTTTCTCAACAGAGAGCTAGTGTCTTTATATCCAATTCGAAAATAGTTTGAAGCAAGCTTTGTAGATCTCACAGTCTTGTTTAAAAAATCTTACGGTTTTATGCTGATGCATTCTTATTAAATACAAATCTTTCTTTGGCAGGCAAAAGCCAGGAAAGTTTACTTGGAGGCTGCTACAAAAAGGTCCTAAGAAAGCATTTAAAAATCTTCCCAATTAACTGGAATCGTTTAGCAGCTCATCGAAGTCTGTGAAAGATTTGCCTAAACTACGGTTTCGCCTCTTCTTTTTAAAACTGGGCAGCTCACGTAACGCTTGAGTGACAGGGCCATTTGTTCACCGTTAACGTAATTGCAGTGAATAAAATCGCACCTCGATAAGTGATTACTTCCTACAAAACTGTGGGGAGCGCAGTTAGCTCGTCTAGCGTGAGCGTCTAAGTCAACACAAACAGCGAGTGTGACACAATGCAAAACGATAGCTCAGGTCTACACAGCGTGTCCTGCCAAAAACTTAAGTTAAATTGAAAATAATACAATTCCAAAACTATTTGATTCATTTTTGCTCTCTTTCGACCATATTCTTTGTTGAACGCTTTTTAACAAGTGCTATACGTTTTGATGAAATATCTTCAAAAATATTTACCCAGTAGTTACTCTACTGAAGGTTCTCAGAAACATGTATGTGAATGAAAGTCAAACAATAAAATGAGTAATTAGAGGTGAATGTTTTCGAATATATTTTATCATTACGTAGAGCATTTGTTGAAAAGCGTCCACAACGAAGAATATGTTGGGAGCAATAAAAATACAGCAAATAGTTTTGAAATTATAATTTTACCATTTTTGGTTCCGTTTTTCTTGTGATACCCTACATATACAATTAAAAAGAACTATGTATATTAGTGGCCGTTTGGCACAAAATTTTCAGTCGTGCAACTGAATGCTTACTTGTTAGAATTTGCACTCGAATTCGTTCTGTATCACCGGTAAGAGTGTAAAAGAATATGGAAATTTAGTTAGCAGAAGACGAATGAGCAATACTTCTGTAGTTGTGCACTTTCAGTATATAAACTGGAATCAGTAGTTTCTACATGGGCACTTGACTTTGAAAATCTGTCATTTTTAGACGTTACCACGACAGCAAAGACTGATAGAAGTAGTAGTCTTAGGTTTCCTTATGTAGGAGTATTTCCTCACTAAATAGCTTTCTCTTTGTTTTTCTGCGCCCAGAGAGGTACTTTTTGCGCATATCACTTGGCAAAATCTCAGAAAAACATTCAAACACATCAGCTAACAAAGTACTATACCTCATGGAGGAGAGTTCATCCAAATTATACTCGCTGCAAGTTCTCTGTACATGAAAACCAACTTAAAACTGATTATTTTGCGGATTATGATTGAACTTCACTAAGCACACTCTTGATGTGATGGCGCTTGAATGAAATGTTTACTATCTTTTGGCTGGATAGAGGGCTATGTATTCTTGCTGGAGCTTCGCACCACTCGAGAGCTTGACCAATGTTGGCTCATCAGGCATGAATCGACTTTGAAGAGCACTACCATCCCACGATCTTAGACATGAGTTTTCTAAGTCATTTTCTGTTTCCTCTTCAATGACATCCATTGCGCAGGTGCATAAATTCTGCTCTAAAGTCAGGAATTATATTCAACATGAAAAAACATAGTCCCACGATGTTACTTCGATAAAAATTGAATGCGATAGAGTATCTTCCATGAGAAAAACTGTGAGGAACTCATCTGATCCTGAAAGTGGTTACCATTAAGGAAGCATTGAAGTGATGACATGTGTACGCCTTCATGAAACGGCCCACTCTCTTTGAGGGCTCTTCTCTTCGACGCCTCAAGGGTCCTCGAGTTGTTCGCAGCACAAGTGTTTTCGTGATACACCGTCCCACTGCATCGCATTTTACGTCATCGGGCTAGGAAAGTGATTTACCATGAAAATTATATAGTGATATTAACGAACATTGCAATGACGATTGATAGATCGTTTCGGTACGATGACTCAAATAGTGTATGTTTAAAGTGATATTCATATTTCATGAACGAGTAAACTGTTTGCCGTTTACTATGAATTTAAAAGCAAGAATTAAAATGCTCGTACCTTACCTAGAGCTCTAACTCTTCCCTAAAATGAGTCAATTTTTCTTGGATTGAAAACCATGACGCAAATGCTCAAAATAGAAAAGCTTCCTAAATTGCAATTAGCTTGAAGGACTGGGCACGTCTCGGCGAAATCTTAACAAAAGAAGCAGCCTTTCGTTGAGACGCGACTATCAGCAGGAGCATCATTCAGCAGAGAAAATCGAAGAGGGCAGAGAAATACTGAACGAATGCTTCGTTTGTTATCCCAGGGCCTCTAGTAATCCGCTCTTCCAACAATAGCTCCGCCCGGTAAAAGCGTCCCAATAAGCTGTGGCTATTCAGGATCTAATGGGAATAATTTGGCAGCCTGCTGGCGATTTCAACGAATGTTAGGGAGTGATCCACCCCTTTTGCAAACTGTACTTCGAGAAAATAATGTTTTTTAGCGCATCAAAATCAATGTGTAGAGTTTTTTCAAATATGTCACAAATACTATTTATAAAATTTATGTATATATCAATACTACTATGCATGTGTTAAGATAAGTATATTTGACGTATGTTAGTACTTTTAGGCTAATATTTTCTTAATCGTTTTCTGAGAAATTTCTTCACTCATTAGTATAACACTTGTAGATTGAACCAGAACTAATCTTTCGCGGTTGACTAGAAAGTTAGTATTTGTTTATATTCACTGGCCAATCGACAGTCTTCAAAAAGTTGAAATAGGCCCATTGAAGTAGCTGATAAAGATTGTGAATCTTGAGAAATACTCAGAAATGTTGACATTAAAAGCATGGAATCAAGCAGTTGAATTCGATAACTTTATCCAGATACTTTTATTAAGACATTAACAAGTCATAAAATCGGGGTAAAGGCTCTAGAGAAGAGATTAATATTTACTAAAGACATTCTGACATACAGGTAACCGATTATAAACATTCTCTCTTACGATGTGATTTTATGGATTGGACTATAAAGACCTGATGTCATGCATGATGAATTCACAAGAAGTATTTTTACAGTGCTTTTGACAACTTGCGTTACTTTTACGTATTCAAAGAACTTATTCAAATTTTAAATCAATCTTTTCGTCACAAAAAATGCATTTTTGCATTCCAAGTGTAACCTACGTTTTCAACTGTGCACATTCTTTGCAGGGCAAAAATATTTACGAATGCAAATATATCTGTATTAGTACATAATAAGTTACTGAATATTTTCCACTGATCCCAGAGTATAATCCTAAACAAAAAATCATCGGAAATTATTTTCCGAGTCTAATGCCACATACAGTGCATTAAACCTTCACAAATTGTGATGAAATTAAGAATAACACATATTTTATCAATAAAATGACCGAATGCTACACTGAACTTGCGCTACGTTAAATTACATACAGTCAGTCTTACATTTACACTGTATGTACTTATTCTAAGTGCACCTCAGATGTGCGAGCCTAATATTTTCAAATCTCCTCCAATTTCTAGCCAAAGTGCTGTTGACCTACATATTTTGAGCTGCAGGTTTTCAGTTTTTGTATGTAGTTTCATACGAGACGAAAACTGATGCGAACTATGAAAGGTAACACCTTCTTGTTCACCTGCTCGGTCCAGCGTCTGGAGCTCCACACAATAGGGCAAAACATGTAGCCTTGTGCTACTGCACTCGGGCGGAAATTCTTTAAAAGAGCGCCTTTGTTTGACACCAAGTGCCAGCTTACCGCCAGCATGGGCAGTTCTGTTGGTCTTACATTCTCTGAACTCTTGGCTGCAATGCATTAAGCATGACAGGTTATCTTCATGAATTTCTCAAAGAACTAGTCGGAGGAAACGAATACCACGAGCAAAAGTTACGGTAAAAACATGCTTTTTGGCTAGTCAGAAAGATCAGCAGTTCAGTTTCTGAAAATCGTACATAATTTAGGAGTAATGTTGTATGCGCGTCCCTTACGGTTACTGGCTCAAAAATTGGGGATGATCC
Organism: Orchestia grillus; assembly: GCA_014899125.1. Taxonomy (NCBI): domain Eukaryota; kingdom Metazoa; phylum Arthropoda; class Malacostraca; order Amphipoda; family Talitridae; genus Orchestia; species Orchestia grillus. The sequence goes on along the minus strand of VOMN01137932.1, from coordinate 44,896 downwards.
GGTCAATAAAGCAGAATAAAGAGGCATATTGTACCGGCTGGAGGGCGTAGAGTACAGAACCGTTAAAGGAGGTAGAACTCCTTTTTGTAATAATCGAGTTACAACATTTCTTCTTATTAAAAGAAGAATTTGATAAGGAACCCCTCATGTTCCTTCATTTAAACACTTCAAGGGATCTTCAAGGGGAAATGTTCTTACAATGAAAAACGCAAAGTTATCAAAATACGTATTTTTGTCGCACTACCTTCCGCTAGGATGCCACTTAAAGGCCTCGAAATTTTTTCTTATAAAAAGAGCTGCTGTTAATTGTGCATCGACTGCCAAATTGCTCTACTTCAGATTGAGATAATTGATAATGAAGATAAAAACTAAGTTAAAAGTGATGTTTTACTTAGTCCGCAAGGGATCGGCCAACACTTACGAGTATGCCCTGTAAGCGTGTACTATTGTAACTTTTCTCTCGTTAGACCGATTACTACAAAAGTCGTAATGATGTGTATCAGTTACTAAATTTTGTGACAATGGATGAAAATTATTCGTGCTTCTTGTAGGGATTTTGCACTGCAGTAATTTAACGCATTTATAAGTAATTTAACAGCTATGATTAGAAAAATACATTTTCATGTGATTAGTTATATGCACGTACCTGCATGATGGTATGCTTAAAGGCTTCTAAAATCTAATAATACAATTTGCCTCAAGTGCGAAAGAAAGGCTCGAAGAAAAATTAAAAAATTGAATATTGCAAAACACTTTATTAAGACCACTCTTATGATAGATTCTCAATCAGATCATTAAGAATATAAGGAAATAATGCACCACCATCAATATTGTAGTAGGAATGAGGATATTCGAAAAACATGCCCAATTTTTTTCATAAACAAATTAAACACATTTTCCGTATAATTTTATGAATTTTCATAATGTAATGTTAACTTGATTTCAATTATGATCATGCATATTTCGTCACTCCGGAAGCGATTCGGTGCCTTTTAACAAAAATTTTGTCTGTTGTTTCTGAAGGAGTTGTCACGTTGACATTCTACGCACCACCTTGCATTGAACATGTCTTCACTGATGGACTTTCCTGAAGATGTCATGGAGATGTTAATAGGAAATGCATTTTATAAATATTGTGGACAAGGCAACAATTGAGGCTTCACATCTCACCAGTGCACTGCGAAAAAAGCAGCATAAATGCGGAACACATATTTAAACACTTACTGAGTATGGCGTCCCCCCATATTAGGTGAATCCATTAGTATTGACTTCTCACCGTCCTCGATAGATTGTTACAGATAAAGCATACGCTTTGATGCTTGTATATTTTAGCTCAGTGTAGCTACGCGGCGTGTGTCATGCAGGCAAAATAACCAAAAATTCAAGACAAGAAATTTTTTTTTGAACCGAACTTGCATAGGAAACAATACCTCATTGCGCACTAATATTGCGTAATTTTTTGAATGACAGGCTTTAGGTTGGTCAATTTCTTTGCAATAATCATTCGACGTGTCAGCATGGGATCTAAATAAAAACCCTTTTCCTATTGAACTAGCAGCCAAATACTTTTTCGGATAGGAAGCATGGTTTCGCACTCAGCAGATGAGGTTCTCCACGCTTGCTCGGTCATCTTCTTCTGACGGTCACTACACCATTGCTGTTTTTCTGGTCACTAAAGCTATTGCTGTTTTTCTGGTCACTACACTATTGCTGTTTTTCAGTTCAGGTATCTGACAGGTAGAACTGAATTTTTCTTCTCTATCGGTTATGAAGATCTCGTTAAGTAAATCTAACTTTTGAATTTATAGAAAGTGGAAAAATAACGAATAATTCATGCAAAGTGTAATCTGAGATTGAAATATCCCTTTTCCTACGATAAAAGACATTGACTTAAACTCGACAGCATGTAAACAGAAACTTCACATTCTTCGTGAAGTACAGGAATTTTGGCTTGATTTTAGATAACCCATTAATTTGAAACATTGTGCATCTATATTGAACTAGACAATCATTCGTTTTCAACAATTGAATATCAAAGGATATGTAACGGTAACTTTTTTCTCACACTTTAGCCAAAGAAAATATCAGTTTCTGATTATTGCAGAAAGCAAACACTTCAATGTGAGTTCTAAATTGAACCTGAATAAAACGCAAAAATTTCCCTTATATATAATATATACATATGTTCTTTTAATACATATATGCCGTTGAATATGTGGCCCCATATTCCTCAAAAGAAGACATATCACATTGGTAAAAATGAACGGTGGACTGTACTGCAGTGAGACACAAAAGAGGAAGTCCAGCTTAAAGCCTGCGCCCTGTGATCTTCAGAGGTGTTTTTTAAGGGCCAGCGTTTGAGAGGGCCCTCAATGGAGGCTCCCACGGAAACCTCGCATATGGCGTGTGGCGTATGACAGTCGACCTTTGTCATCTCTACGCAGGTAAGCCCTGGGCAGTGGCTTGATTTTCAAGCCCCGATGCACCGCAAAGCTCGTGTAACTTGAACTTGAATATGAGGCCTTTCACGCTTCAAATTCGGATAAATTACTGGTCCATAGGACAAAGGTGGTATTGCTTATCTAACGGAAAGGAAGTACAGGACTTGAAATTTTTTCAACTATTGAGGATTCATACTAAAAAGATTAAAAGTGAAGCAGGTGTATAGCACCAAAGTCGAGTCAAATGGACAGCTATTAGTTAAAATGAACCTGAAAGGCGTCGACGCTCCCTCTGCCAGAGGGCTTTTGGCTAAGCCTTCATCAGAGAGCCAAAGAGTTTGGGTGGATGCAGCAGAGGCCAGGCAGCTCTCGATGCCTTACTCTGTCATTAGTTGGAGCCTCCGAGCTCATTTGTATGCAAACTTATTTGTTTATTGGTGTCCTTTTGACGCGTCAGCTTCGGCTGCTTCACTTTAGTTCTCCTTGCTTGCATTTGAAAGGCGCTGGGAGCAGTCGCCAGCGCTCTCCTCGTTCATTCTGACAGGGATAGAAATTCTAGCAACTGCGACTGCATGAGACGACTCGTTGTCAGGGAGAATTGGTCTTTCTGGAAGATGTGGTAATGCGGTGCACGAAGAGTTGCATATTGGAAGTAAGGATATGAGTAATGATAATATGTACTCGTATATACAAGCAAGCGATGATGAGGTATGCATTATTTTGTGGTTCAGTTAATATGTAGACATATGAGGAAAAATACAAATCTTTAAGAAATGCGATCTAGAATCGTAATATAATAAAAAATTTAGGCTGAAAACTGTAATACCAATGGTTCAATCTGTAACAGGCAATATTGATGCAAGTGATACTCTTTTAAACTGACACATTCAAACGTAGACGATACGGAACATGAAAACACGAATATTTGAAGTTCTGTGTACGACAATCAAATTTATCAGTCTGCGACTTTGATCGGGGCACAAATGCTGGTAGAGGAAAGTGAATGCCCCTAGAGTTATCATTGAAATGAGGCTGCTGACGATGTAAAATGAGGATATTCCATCAGCTGACGTAGTTGGAGCTCGAGTGCAGTGCTCGCTGACGTCACCAAACTTCGATGGAGTCGCCACTGCTGCGATGACCTTTGCTGCCGGTCTAGATCTCGCCGCCCGGAGAATGTTGATCGTAAAATTCTACTTTTTCTCGCAGGAGAGCAAAATTTCCTGAGGAGTAATCTTCATTTGAATTTCCTAATGACGAACAGCTCAATTTTTAGCATTAGAAAATTTGGAGCTATAATAATTGGCATACTCTTTGCCAAAGGTATTTTTATTTCCATCTTTTAGTTTCTGCAGAAGCAACAAAAAATATCGAATTACAATGTACTATTACATTATATGCATTTGCGGTAGGCTACGAAAGAAAGCCTTGAAAAGTATTCATGGTGATTCTTCAAAGCAGTGTTGCGTTCGAGCACAGTGCATTGATTTAAAAAAAAGATTTGTGCAAAAATTTGTTCTGCGTGTGCATTCAGGTCTCGGCCAGTCGCCTGTTCATTCTCCCATGACCCTGAAATTTTTTGTCCCACTAAGTATACGATGCGCACGCTTGTCCTTCGAGAAGTGCTGTGAAGTAAAAGCTTTAATTTGCGAAGTCTTCCTCGAGGCAGACAACGCTTTTCGGCGTGCTTCCAGGGCTAGTTAAGTCTTCAGGAACGCCTCTCATTGGCCGAGAGCTCCACTTCCAGCATCCTGCTCTGCGACCATTTCCAGATTTACATGGAGGCGCGTGACTTACCTAATTTCAATTCAGATTCCTTAATTCTTTCTGACTGCCTGCAAACGATGGCTCCCAAAGTTCAGAATGGGGTAATCTTGCAGGTTGGGTCTCATTGCTGTTGTTGTTTTTCCTTCAGTTCAAATTCTTGCACGATGCAGTCGCTGCACTTTAACAAAATCGCTAAAACGCTAAATGGCTAGGAAACAACTCCCACTTATTGTTCGTCTGTTTGTGAAATATTCCTATCAATGCAGAATGTTTTAACCTGATGAAATTATTTTGAATGGAGGTAAAAATAAAATTATACAAAACTTTCTACGGCTATTAACTACGGAATTATAAGTATTTGAAAAAAGGAAACTTTTTGTGGCCTACACTGTATAATAATGTTTCAAAGCTGAGTTTCAGGAATGAATATCCTGTCAGTGATAAGTGTGATTTGTTAATAGAAAGACGAATATGTACTGAATGGTGAAATAACGAATAAGTCGTCCAATTTGCCATAGTAATTAAGAGCACGACAGTACACAACAGACGTTTTTCAGAGCGCATGAAAAATACCGCAGTCATGATAAAATTGTGTAAACTCAGTTGCGGTACGTCAGGCTCGTTTGAAACGAGCCTGACATGTGTCAGACAGGCTGGACCCTCATCAAAAACTTCCAACACACGTCAGACACACGTCAGGCACACATCAGACACACGTCAGATACACGTCCGACACACATCAGATATATGCCAGATACACGCCAGACACACGTCAGATACACATAAGACATACACCAGACACACGTTAGACACACATAGAAACACGTCAGATACACGTCAGATACACGTCAGACACACACCAGATACACGCCAGATACACATCAGACACTCACCAGACACACATCAGACACAAGTCAGACATACATCAGACACTCACCAGACACACGTCAGACACAAGTCAGACACACATCAGACACACAACTTGGGACTCGAACAGAACTTATCATGCGAAGACATCGGTCGAGCGCGAGTGGGTAGGAGTATCAACTGATGGTAAAAACAAGGTTTGTAGGTGGAAGGATATCGGCACTGCTAAAGGAATATGAAGACGGGTGGAGGGAAATAGAGGCAGTGGAGAGAATGCAAAGAGAGATGGGGAAACAATAAAACATTTCTTATCTTCATTGCCATGTTTATATCTGCCATTTAACGGACGTACCGGATATTCATCTCATACATCCTGAATGGGAAGTTTACCAGGAATCTAAAGCCTCTGAATTAGAACCGACTCTCATCGAATGCTAATTTCCATCTTTACAATTTGAAATTCTACAGCGGCAAGAGTTGTTTTTGAATGCCGCTCTCATTGCATGGCAATTTCATAATCCTGGGGACCTAAAGATTATCTAAACAAAACAGTTCTTTTCTTACTGGGATTCGAGGACCACTCCTGCGACGTAGAATTCTTGCCCACTGTTTTCAGGCTACCGCGTGAAAACGCCGAGGGAAGCTCTCCAAACGTAGCAGCGCCTCGTCCTTCTCCTAAATATTTTCAAGTGATTTACTGCTCCGTAATTTATAAATAATATGTCAACTGATAGTATAAATTAAATTAACCTATCTTCAATACCTGATTATTCCTAAACATCAACAATTTATCATTATGTAATGGAATTATGAACGAGTCAGTACAGGGATGCCTAGCTGTTATAGTCTATTAAGATATTTTGACATCACTAGTTTAATTGAAAATTTTGCTTGAGCCCATGTAACTGTGATGGAATAAATAGTAAATTTAGATGGAAACTAAGTCTGAGCTCACGTATGAGTGATAGGAAAGGCTGTTTTTAAAACGTTTTATTCATTATCTTATTTCACTCAAGATCAAACAAAAAAAGAGATTAGATTCTTTAACGGGCTTGATTTTCAATTTCAAATGAGGAATGCAAGTCCTAAAATTCAGCATGAACTTGGTTCATTTAACTTTCTCGTCCCTTTCGAAATCAGGCTTCGGGTGAACGTTTTGCAAAGTACAAGCTAGATAAAAAAAAACAGCAAACAAGTCCATCCATAAGGGCACGAAAACAGATTCCAGTTTCACTTAATGGCAATGACTATTGAATGAGCTGCTTTCATATTCAAATTACATGCACAGAAGCGCCAAAATCTCACCAGAGTAATCATAGTCGGGTTAAATCTCACCAGAGTAATCATAGTCGGGTTCTATGCTCAAATGCTAATTTAGGCTCGGGACGCTGACTCCCGCCGCGGCGTAAACTGGAAATGACCTAGTGAAGCACCGCCGACGCTTTTATTATTTTAACTATAGTGATGAGCACAAAATATGCGGCACATCTGCTTTCGGAGTGTTCAGCTCAATAATGAATGACGGAACCCTAAGCAGCGAAGATGTCAGTAGAATTATTCCCAATCCTTATTGAAGATTATTGGAAATACACAAGTTTTGCCAGAGGGACCAGAACAGATCTGTAATCCTGAGAATATATGGCGCTGCATTAGGCAGGTCACAGAAAATCTTGATTCCGCTTAGCGGATGATGTTTATTCATATAGTTCGAAGGCTGTAATTATCGGGAATTTATTGAGGTATGCTAATCTTGTCCGCATATAATAGAGATCATAATGCTGATAGCGCATCACTTGGAACTCTACTAACTCAAGCAAAAGAGCTCGCGCATTATGCAGATTCAGTAGCCGATTGGGGCTAACTTATACGACCGTTGATAAGCACCTTCGAGCTCAGCCTCATCCTTATATGAAAATCGACAGCACTGATTATAGTGTAAAGTCAAAGGATTATGACCGGAGTGGGCGGTGAACATGGAAGACGAATAGGGCGGCCCTTCTGGAGGGCCAGATGTGCGGACTCGACAGTGCTTGGACTGCTTCGTAATTACTGGAACTGCGTCTGTATTCTCGTAGCTGTTGGTGTGCAGACACCCTTGAGGTGTCACGTTATGGGTCTCATCAAACCACGACCACCTGCTAGACAATATTAGCAGTCGCCGTATCGCCTTCCCGTGAAGAGTGGTCGATCGTTGTAAAAATTTACGGAGTGGCAATGAGCGTGAGCTAACGTCACCAAAATAGCTTAACAGCAAAATTTGGCATTAAACTGTATTACTGAGTGGAGCATTGAATTGTATACATGAAGAATATCGAACTAATTCGACATCAGATGATTAAGCTTTGTGAAACCACATCACTGATCATTGTGAATCATATTACGAAGAAGGGATGAGCCCTGTGTCAGTGTTGGACTAATGAAAGTAATGGTACGAGAGAATACCTCATAAGCACGATATAAAAAGATGCATTACATGTACCGATAGCAAAAGCTTGAAATGAGAATCACGTTGTAACAAATGTGTGCACTTACACCAGGACAGGACGCAAAAACTAATATTGCAAAATATTTACTTCTATATACTTTGGTATACGAGTAGTAATTGCTCAATAATCATGAAACTTTTGTTTTTCTACTCGAGCTATGTGAATGAAAGCTAAGCTATATACGCTATTGAGTAAAACCACACATTACACCAACACACTTTCCATTATGGAATTATCCTTCCGACAGAACTGAACCGAAAATTATCCTATTTTCTCCTAGTGTGTATTTCAGTGTGATGCACTCTGCATAAGCCTCTTCTCCAGCCAGGACGAGTCAACTCGTTTGACCTAATTTGTGCGCCTGAACTTTGTAAGAGGAAACTAGCCCAATTTTCGGTTATGAATACAAAACCTTGAAGCGAGTTAACTCGCTCTTCCTCAACCGCCCTCCGTGTAGACGACCAGTGCACTCGTGCGTAGATCTCGAGCAAATAAAGTTGTTTCAAAATCGTTCGTTTTCTACAAAAACTGTACCGGGGAAAGAAGTTAAGCTTGATTTTCTTTTTCCAATCCATTCCCCAGCCCTAGTGTGACCGATTAATGTGGACTATCAACTCGGATAGTTTAAACATTCAATCTAAATTAATTGTCCTTCAAAATAAACTGTAAGGTAATAATATTATTTAATTAGTTTTGTCACTAGTAGCCATTGGAAAAGTTTTGTAGCGCAACACCTCTGAGAGGGTGAAACAATAGACCTGCAATAGACCTACATGTAGCATAGCTTGTGACCGTTCTTTTCTTTATGGAACTGAAATGCAAAACACGTATAATAGTTGTCTGATTATTTACATAAAAATTTAATTTAGTTGGTAGCGTGGGGGGCAAGTGATATGAGCCCATTTATGAATGGCAAATAAATTAACCCATTGATGAATTAGTTCGAGAAATAATCTATTAATACTAGGCATTAATCTACTGCTGAATGGTAGAGACCCATGATTGAATAGTTTCAACTCTTTAATGAGTTAAATTCGTTGTAAAATAATCCGTCAGGGTATGGCGTTGATCCATTAATGAATGATCGTAACCCATAAATGAATGATGTTAACCCAATAATTCATGGCATCCAGTTTTCCGGACACTTGGTAATAACACTGAATGATCGAGAACCTTAGTAACAGAAAGTAATGGCAGTAAATGTGTTGCTGATTATACAAGCCTCTACATTTCTGTTCGAGATTAACTTACTAATGAAGTATAAACAGAGAACAGAGCAAATTTACTTTTAATTTAGGTATTCAACGCTCCACGACTTATGACCGTCAGAGCAGTATCATGTCAGGAACTAACGAGTATGTGACCTTCAAATTTTATAAAAGATACAAATGAATTACAAAAAGGTAACATAGTTTCTAAAAAGTAGAGAAAAAAATTGAGAAATAGACGTTATTCAATACTGGGTTAAAGTGAACTCAATGATGAAACTAGAAAATTTACATAGCGTTAGCTTGAGCTTTCACTCTAAATTATTATTTATTTCTACTCTCGTTTTACTTGCGGGATGATTGAAAATCTATGTGCATTGTAAAATTAAGTAAATTTTAGAATACATACTTGACACTCCATATTAACTTTGATATCTTTGATGACAAGGATTAATTTCAAAGTCACGGTTTTTCTCACTTGTTTTTGAAATAACTGTCTACTTTATCAACACTATCAGCATTATCCATACGGTTGAAGCGCGAAAATTCTTCTCAGTAATCGAACTCGACTCATGAATGACATGCCCGGAATTCGATAGGAGTTCAGAACCACTCGAGCATTCCGTGCAGGGCTCTTTTTTTCTCGGACCTTACTTTGAAGCTTGAATTCTTTTTGGTTTCTTTTGAACAGCTTTTTAGAAGCGCCCATTAGTTTTTTTTGCCGGCACTGATGCTCGGGCGAGCTCGCTACTGTTGCCTCAATTATGTACAGAGAGGCGATCGCACTGCCCCAAGCTACAAGCCTGATCGGCCTGGAATTTGTTCCAGTAATCCTGAGCGACTCACCGTACCGCTGGACGCCGCTCCAAGAAATTGCGGTGGTCTTCATAATCTCAGCACTGGGCGATGGTAAAGAACGAACTAGAGATCGCCTCCAACTAGGGCACTCATTTTCTAGCGTTTTAAACCGTGAGCTCGGTGAAAGAAACACTAAATTCATGGAGATGTTGAATATTTGGGGATGATCTGCTTTAGATAACTAGAAGCTGATGAGCTGCAACCAGAGGGGATTAGTTGCTTTTTTCTTAAAGCTGACACGAATCCTCGGTAAGGTTAGAGGTGCTGCCAAGCTTCCTTTGGTAAACTAAGATCACATTACGTTAAACATATGTTTCTTTACCCTGCAAAATATTTACGCTTTCAGGTTGGAACTACTCTCACAATTTGTTTAACTTCGACATTTACAAAATGAAAATTAGTTGTAAAGTTGAAAACATAGGAGCAGATATTTCCTGGTGTGATCATAACAGAAAAATGAACAATTTCTTCATAGCATTTTGGATATCCTAGTTCAGTATTAGTGAGATCGGGCTTCTACAGGATTACTCGTATCTGTGTTATTTCGGGAATAATGCTGCTCTCATTCAGTTCAGTTGAGGCAACAACTAAATGAGGTGACGGCCTCGTAACTCAAGACACGCTGCCGGCCTTGGGCCCCGGCATCAAAAACTATGAAATCAATTCTAATATAAATTTTTAAGCTATATGAAGCCATGGCTGAAGTTTCTTTTTTATAATTTGAGGTCAGCAGCAATAAAAAAACTACAGTCATCAATGCTTCAGAAAGGTACATTGATCACTGTTAGTGTTCATTATTTTCGGAATGGAATTAGTATAGGACCATCACAGCTTACTACATGATTTTCTCTGAACTTGAATAGATTATTACTTCGAAGAGTAAAATATTTTCATTTTTTGATAAGGTTCCGAAGTCCATCAAAAGAATGTTTTAAGATTTGATGGTAATTATCTTGATGGCCACGGTTTAATTATAAATTCGAGGAAAATAAAGTTAGTTGATAGATAATTTGAGCGAATTTTATTTCCCTGGATTCGTCAGCGAATTTATATTAAAAGATAATCGTTGCCTGATCATCTCATATTACAGAACTATAATTTTCGTGGACTAAATAAGTCTAAAATCGTAAAGTTTATTGAGTGTTCATCTGTTAGGAACGGAAAAAATCAGGTATTTAAGACAGCATTCCACTACTGCTGAGCCGAGCCTTGATGAATATTGAATTGAATTAAGACCCTCTAATAGCAATTCAGATTCCAGAATTTGTTTTCTCATTTGCGAAACTGCAGAACAATAAAAGTTGAGTGACAAGTTATGTAATTGTGTAAAAATGTGACCCATGAAAAGAGAAAAAAATTTCACAATCCAAAGCCAGTGAAGTAGTTTCATTTAAACATTTAAACATTTATTTACCACAAGTAATTTACTGAATGAGTTGGTTAAAATTAAATATTAGGGTCAAAACATGGTATGAATTTCGCAATTTGGATAAGAAACTAATATACATATACATATTTGAGTACATATCTCCATAGGTCGACGTTCACGTTTCAGTTTGGTACAGCAAATCTTATCGTGTGAACATGAATTGACTCGGAAATTTTACGCTGTTATTAGAAGCCTAAACGTCTGATTCCGGATTAATGTTTTCACAATTTAAATTTACTATAACTAGCGCGAATCCAGATCTATGAAAGAGATATTCTTTAACACATTGATAACTTTGCTGTACCGTATACAAGCTTGTAAAATTCATCGTGCCCATTAGACGTAGGTTTTGGAATTTTTATATATCAATTTTTGAGAAACTCAACCGATTTCTGTTAGACAACGTATCAAATTTCATTGTTTGATTGAGGCATAGAGTATTTCCGTCATCAATAACTAAATTCACGAACTAACATATAAGCTCTATCAGAGTCACCATTGTTATCTTTCCATGCAATATAAAACAGCCGTACGAAGTATTTGAGGACGTACATATAGCTGTTATATTGGAGTGGTCACCGAAGGAATAATTTCAGAGTCGCATAAGTCTCCGTCGATGGTCGGTTGGTGGTCAGGGAGCCGGCCTCTCGGTCGCGCCTCGCCAAGATTCGTCCAATTTTCTTCATTGGTACCTTGGGCAGCACATTAACTTTTTTGCTCTGCGACCATTCCGCGGTCTCATTTCTCAACAGTGTGCATGGAACAGTCGCGCTTCGCTACTGATGCTATTTATGCTTTTTTATTCATCTCTCATGCAATTTTGTGTTTTTTTTCTCGATTTTTCTTGTCGGTGTCTGCCTGCCAACCCTGACTAGGCGAGAGCAAAAGTTGAGAAAATAGTAGTGAAGCCTTACATTTCTCTGGAAGAATGTCCAGAGTAAGGCTCTCATAGATGTAATATTCTTAAGGCGTTCCTCATGCTAAATAAGTGGATTTATGGTTACTTTATCCACTAAATGTTGCAGCTTTAATTATACAAGTTCTACTTTTTTACATTTGTTATGTTATCCCGGGCACCAAATTAGTGACACTTGTACAAGAAGCTACTGATCATCGTTGAGTCGAAGGTATGTACGCACAGTTTACGCCACAGTTCGTACAGTAGACATTTGCAAGGCGACGTTGCAGCACAGCAGCTGAAACGATCAGTACACGCAGGGTTGGGCGGCAGAGTTGCGTTGCTCGACACTTAGAAGTTTTACCTCCGTGTCCGCTTTTGGAGATTTCAATGTGAAGGCATAACTATCTATTTTCTTGCTAACGGTTTCCTCGTCATCTATTTCCGACCTAACCGAAGCTGTACAATAATTATTTGTCTCTAGAGCCCCTGCACCAGCCGTACACTATCGAACAAAGCATACATAGGACACTTTGCATAACTCTTCCTTTGCAGATGCGTTACGATCATCGAGCTGTATTATTAAGAGTAATAATATTCACTGGGATCGCCATGATTGAGCTGATTAGTCAAGGGTGGATTGCAAATGACAATGGGAGCAGCGAAACGTGCGGATAGACACGCTCATTAATTGCAGAGTTCAGGTCTAAACCAGGCCCCAACGAGGGGGCACCGCAATGCTCAATGATATGCCTCGTTAAAATTTAATAGGTCATTCGGAAGGGACATATACAGTTCATTATCTTCGTAATGATTCAATTTAACAGCATTTAATTTGGAAATTACCGTACGCAAGTTTCACAAACATGTCCAAGCGAGTTGGCGGCGCTCGTTTCCCACTGAGGCAACGGCCTCTTCCAAGCCCAACTCGCCGTCGCGATGCAAATGAGCTTTTTTGTTTGAATTAAGGAGACGTCGAGTTCAAACTGGCGAATCTTAAAGGAAAAGTCGACCTCCTAAATTGAAGCAGACATTGCTGTATCATTTATTTGGCTCAACATGCTGAGAAAAAGGGTGTTTACCTGAAGTACAGAATTTTTGTTAAATTATTTGTTATATCAACAAGTATTTATTAAATATTCGATATTTTTTATTTCGACTTGCGAATAACGGATGATTGCGTTCAAACCGTACCTAAGTTTTTGATCATATTTTTATTCTATTGGCGAACCATTTCTCTAATCGGTAACATATAATAGCTTCTGTAAAATATAACTATCCCTTTCAGCGGAAATCGTTGACGGTTTATGTAAGTATTGTTAATGTCCTACATTTCACAATTTATTGTCCTACAACCATCAAAAAATTGTGAAGCCCTGTGAAAGCCACAAATTCAAGTTGGAGAAAATAAAAAGTCCTCCCAGGCATAGCGAAAGATTCAAGCAAGAAGAAAAACGATGGACTGGACAGATATTGATGGGATAAAAATCAGCAATCGAGCGCCTTCAATCGTCATAAGGCCCTCAGGTCTTCCCTTCTGTGTAGCACGCGAACGGTTGGCCAGCCAAAGCTTCTCGCAGTAATTGACTTCAAGAATGGGTAGTCATACCCAGTGCCCAGCGGTAGAGACGGCGCATAATGAGATATGCCAGAGTAGACTTACATTGTATCATGCTTCACTATAGCCTGTAATTAGCAAACGCCACTCGCGCCCTCCACTCCAGATATGCCATGCTCTTCGGCTCAAGTCAACTCGTGCTGCAGAGAGCTCTTTGCTGCAATGGTAACCTCGCTATCAGATTCTTTATTTGCAGTGAGACAACGGATGGATTTAAATGATGGAGTGAATGACACGTTTTTTAATAGAGTGGCTGAAATTTTGAAACTGGGGTGCTATCGGTTTCTTTATTAGCAGTGAGAGTGGCGTGAATGACACTTGTTATTATGATAGAGTGGCTGAAATTTTGACACTTTCGAGCTATTGGTTTCCTTATTAGCAGTGAGAGTGGCGTGAATGACACTTGTTGTTATGATAGAGTGGCTGAAATTTTGACACTTTCGAGCTATTGGTTTCCTTATCAGCAGTGAGAGGGGAGTGAATGACGCTTGTTGTCGTGGTGGAATGGTTGAAATAGAAAAACCAGCGCTGAGTCGTATTTTCTGGGTGCTAATTAAGTTTTTCAACGTCATTCAACGTCAACGTCATTTTTCAACAGTATCGTTAAGAATTTAAAAATAATCTTTCTTGTATTTTACAAACACTTAGAACGCATTAATACGTAAATTAAAATCCAGTCCTCTTTTAACGAGTATGCTGTTGTCGGCCAATAAAATAGTAATTACGATAGAGACATAACTATCTACATTTTCATACTTCAACAGTAGCGAAAAAATTGAATATAAGCATCAACGTGAGAGGTGCAAAACTGCAAAAAAGTTGGCAAAATAACATGGGAAATCCAAAAGTTATTTTAACAAATTCACAAGATCGGCAAAAATGATAGCACTGATGATGCAAAAAAAGCTTTCATGGTCCAAGAAGCTGATTTACCATCCAATAAAATTTCTGCAGCATACATGATAAGTTGAAAGATACTTAAGTGCTCTAAATCTTTGTTGCATAAATTAGCTTGGCTTCAATTATCCTCTCGCTTCGACGAACACCTGTCCAGGCAGACTAGGTACAACAGCACGAGTGCAACACAACAAAAACAGACGCTGCGACAGCCATTTGTGTTCATTTGGTCTCGTCACGGAAACAATTCCAGCGACAATAATTGCTATTTTCCGGTGCGCCCTCTCAAAATTCCGATCGATGCAGTTAATCGTTAGCAATGGCTTCATTATTCGAGTTTTTGTCAAATGAGATTTTCGGGAAGTAGGTTTCAAAATATCCATCATAGCTGAGGAACTGTACACGGAGCAGATTGTACACGGTACTCGCACTGGAATTAAATTTTTTCCCACATCTCCCCAAAGAATCACTCTTTTTCGTGGAAAAAAACTTCTTATTGGGGATTAAACGCGGTTTGGTTCAACATATATGTATATATATATACATTCATCGAGGAAATTTTAAAATTCTTCAGCTGGATTTTCAACTGTGCAAGTTCAGATCCAAAATTTAAAGTGACTCTTTCCCTTGAAATGCTCTTCGCAAAGAAGAGCAAAAGCTTGGGTAACAAAACTATAAAAACCAGCTGAAGAATTTTAAAATTTCCTTGAAATGTGAACCCTGAACGTAACCTATTTTCTTAAATAGAATAAATATAGCAACAAATTAGTGAGTGATAAGCATTGCTTGATTTTATTATTGAAATTGAGCGTAAGGCTAATATTTACAGAACCTTTAGATGCATTTTGGTATTGCCTGTGAATTGAATTACGACTCATTTCAAGGAAGTACGATTCATGGCTACTGATAGGAGCACTTGTTTTATCACCGAAACTTTTCTAAGTTGGGAAGGCGTCGTAAGTTGGACACTTCATTTCAGAAAATCATGGTCTACTATCTACGTGATTAAACACATAAATTAATAAGAATGTCCATAGATGCCGTAGGTCAGAACTGAACTATAAAAATTTAGAAATTGACGTGCTTTTTTGCTAATTGGAGTGCGAGACAGGCTACAGTTTCAACGTGTGCGCTCAATAAAGTAGGAAAATAACGACATTTCACATCAATCTTTCATTCTTTATTGCCGGTAATTAGTTTTTGATTACTGAGAGACAGTCAGGAAACAAAGTTAAATTCAAATTGATTTTTTTTTGTGCCCGCTCATTTGCATTTTGTTGTTCTTCTCCAGCGTGTTGATTCTCAGCAGTGTGTTAGGTCCCCATTAATTTTCCCGGAACGCATTAGCTTCTCAGGTACTGATAAATTTGTTACGCATTCATTAGATTGTTGAATATCTTTTCTTATAGATCTATTATTTTCTTGGGCTCGTGTTACTTTGTTAGATACTCAGGGGTTTATCAGATATTTATTGATTTTCCGTGCACTTATAGTGTATGCAGCCTAATTTGTTATTATAAACCATAAATTAACTGCTGGAGAGGGTTTTAATTATATATTCTGAATCTTATTGTAGACTTGAGAATTGCAGCTCGACCTTCCTGCTGTACTTGGTAGAAAACGATGGCAAGTTTTTTTGTCCGAGGAACCTCGGCTGCACGACGCCAATTTTATCTTTATCTCAATGCACTGTTAACGGTAGGACGCGTGTTCCGTAGATTTTTTCCAAGTACCCTCTAAAATTGATAAGCCGTTGAAGTTTTTAACCTGCCCTTAAATGAGCCTCAGGGTCCAAGTTTCGCTATAGATACGTAGATTGTACCTACATAGAACGTGGATGGGCGTTTCCTTATCAATCACTTTTGCTGCTTGACGGGGAAAACATCAGTAGCTTCACTAGCGCCAGAGAAAGATAAAATTCTCTATTTTTGTAGTAACGAGGATTATGTCTTTTAATTACAGAGATTCCTTGCTTAAGGGCCTTGAGAACAAATGCTCGACATGGAAGTGAGTTCTTGTACGGTGGCATTAACGGGCTTGTTGTTCAGCTAATCCAGCGTGGTGCACATGTTTTCAAGACACTGAATCAATAAATTTATTTAGGATGATAATAAATTTTTAAACTTGCAGTTGGTGTACATCAGAGCTCTCTGAATGAAAACCATTCAATCGATAAATGAACAAGTGTTGTTTATGTAGATTCCATCATGCATGTCTAGACTCCCAAATTACACCCCGTGTCCATTTTTTTGATAGATGTTGTTAAATATGATTTCAAAATCTTTAAATTGGATTGTATACATGATTTCAGTAAATTGGTAATGCTGGTAGAGTTAAATTTCCATTATACGTTAGGCACAACATTAATTTACGCTTTTTAGTTTCTTCCTACACTGTTGAAGGACTGACTTCCACACGTAAAATCTTCACACTCGCTTGTTGAAATTCAGCTGTTAAATTTTACTTGCTCGTAATAATTTGCTTTCATTTATAGACTGAACGACATTATAAACATAATTATACTAAACTTGTTTTATCTTGTTATCAAGAATATTAGTGAATTGACTTTTTTTCATTCAAACTCAACACTGAAAGCGTAATTTACGTAAGTTCAGTCGTGCAATAAGTATATCCCTACACATTCCTTTGCGATCAGGGAGGAAGCGGCTTTCGAAAGAAGTTCTGACATAGAGGATGCTTCTTTATTTTTAGTGTCCAAGATTGTGCTTTTCCTGTACAGGATGAATCAAAAAGAATTCCCATTTTTGATTTAATGGTTTGACATTCGGAATCATTATGACCAATTTTCATATTTATCTGGAAAAATTTTTAAAGCATTGTATCCATGAAATGTTAAAAAATGTGAGCATAGGTAAACATGATACCAAAGACAATAAATGAACAAGGATTCACCATTTTCAACTCACCCTCTACAATAGAAGTTCTAAACCTTTGCGTAATTACGGCTATCTTGAACATTAAGCTGAAGAGCCCTGAACCATCACAAATGAATGCAAATTAAGTTTTTCATAATTTAGATATTACTTAGAAATCAACACCAACGTACTACATACTGAATTGTAAATTAAAGGACGATATTGGATGGAATGAATTTATTTTTTGTTAATTTGTTATGTTTAATGTCGAAACCTACATTGCCGCATCAGCACGGAATCCATTCTTATGAGCGTAGATTGGACTCTTAGGCTGAGGCTAACTTATTCATACTCTTTAAATAAAAAAATCTCATTTCACAGGAAAATTGACGCGTATACGACAAAGTCAGGTATTATAGACACCACCATGTCCAAGGGCCGCCACTTATAATACTCATTACAGGTGCCAATTGATCAGAATTACAAACTATACGTAATGGACCAGAGGCATGTAGTGTTTGAGGTAGCCCATAGGTCCATTTAATGTTCTCTTGAACATTTAATAATGAATGTATCACAATAATATGTTTGCTATAGTTATGCCGTTCGTATCCGGAATACGAATAAATTTAGTTTATTTCTTTTATTATTTGCGGCCATCGTTGAATAGGTGGATTGCAACAGAGGGTTCCGGTTTTTGTTAAACACCTTGTATATTGAACATAGAAATGAGTTTCTCCGCTAATGAATATGAAAAACGTATACTAGTTCACACGACACTAGCTGCCTTGACAAACCAGTACTAGTCGTTGCTAGGGATGAGATGCGGGTTCTAAATCAGCTTCTTGTTTCGACCAGAGGTCTATTGGCGTGTGTTCGATTTGGCCGGCGCACCTCCTCTTTATTTGTGAACTCTTCTTTATTTTGAGGCTCTAGGTAGCTGCGATAAGAGCGAGGGTGTCGTGAGGCGCGTGTTAACGCTGCTAATGAGTTTTATCCAGCTAAACAATCTTCTCTGGAGTTGCAACCTAAGAAAAAGACTAAAACTAGACGCGAAGCGCTGCAGAAGCTCGACGAAAGAACTTGAGCCAAATATTAATAATTTCAAAAGCGTAACTACCCGTAATACAGCCGTATTACCCAGCGATATACTACCGAGTTAATGAAAACCGATCACAAGAACTTATAAAATATATTTTCTTATTAGCGGCCGACGTAGACATGGCCAAAATTTTAGGTGCCAGCGATAAGTTCTTTTGTGGAGGACCCAGCGTCGGCCGCCTAGACGCTGCTATCGTGTCCGTCCGTGGATTATTGTCTCTATTGTCTAGTCTGGAGGAGAGTCTTCTTGAGTTATGGTTAGCAGATGATAAGCAGCATGCTTCTAGGCAGCTTCCGAACCTTCAGGTCCTTCTTTTTTGTCGTTATTTCCTGACACGTACACTGTGCCTGCGCCGACGCTCTCTAGCACGCGTTCTGGGTGTCGGCTGACCAGGATGACCAGCTTCGAATTGTGATCGCGTGTGCATTCTAAACCAAAATTCTTGCAGGCGACTACTTTCTGTACAGTGTCTAAGAAAAATGCGTACATTGACTTTAAATATTAATAATTTTATGTAACTATGATGTCGTCATACTTTATCGCGTCAGTGTACTTAAGCCATCAGAGTTTAAACTGCTTTTTGAGAGAATCGATATTGTGTGTACTAAACATTTTCATTTAAAGCCGATACTCATATTTTTCGTGAAAGCTCTCCATATTCAGGACGTGAATTTGAATTGCGTGTGAAATTTGTGTTCATGGATTAGGAATGACGCAGCGTTCAATTGAATTTTGCATGCAGGTATGACAGCTAAGGTGACCTGCTGTGTTTCCATTCGAATTAGCTTAGAAACAATACCGCCTTTATCAATACGCACGGCATCGGATGACATTTTTATTACATATTGAAATGTCACGAAGGAGTCATCAACGTTTTTATGAATGAAGTTTAACTTAATAGATGAACATTCATCTGCAATTTTTCAAGACTCGTAGATGACAGAAAACACTTCCAATTGCACTAGCAAGCGATGCATTTCTATAAATGTAAACGAATTCTGAATGTTCAGTTCGGAATCTACAGCTTTATCCTGGTCCTGTGAGTTGCAGCGGCGCCGACTAAGCGCGGTGCCAGGGTACGCAGTTCCCCAGTGCCAACAATCAGGTTATCGCTCGACATAAAGTTGATAAAACTCTCGCTCATGTCGCTCCATTAAAACGTAGCAGCATCTAAATGGAATAGCTGTGTAGGAGCAGTTTAGAACAGGCAGTCTCAGGGCTCACCACCAGATTTATCACGAGGGACCCGCTCTGTAAGCGCTACCGAAGCCATTGCGTTATCAGCTTCTGTTCAATAAATCACTGAAGGACGAAAACATTCCAGCTTGCTAAACTTTGACTCTACTTGGTCATTGGCGCATAATAAGAGTGATTTTGAGGCGGATGGAGCCAGACAGATTCCAAAGTAATTAGACCAATGCAAATACTTCCTTATGAATTTACCGCAGATTGAAGATAAGGTCTTGAAGGTTATGTTCAAAGTGCCCAGACCGAGGTAGGCCAGCTCGAGCTCGTCGTGTATACTAGAGATGCGCGTCGATCGCTTCTTGTCTGCAGCCATGTTAAAAAGTAGTTATGCACCCGCATTGGTGTTCACCGCCGCCGCATCGTCACTGAATTTTCATTGAACTCTTCACGCGACGTGTGCATGACAGTGATAGCTGAAGAGAGAAAAATGGCTTGGGAGTTGGGTACTTATAGTACGATTCTTTTTCTAAAATTGGTAATCTTTAAGAGGAGACCTGCATAGGAATGTGAAGAACAGTATCGTCTGGCGACGTATTTCACTGCGAAAAATGGAACTAGGCTCATCCATTTTTTTCCGTTTGCGTGTCAGTCAAGTCATTCGAAAGTACCTATTGGTCAAGTCAGTCAAAGCTGTATATTTTTTGGTCAAGTCAGTCAAAATTGCACATTGGTCAAGTCAGTCAAAACTGCATCTTGGTCAAGTCTGTCAAAACTGCATATTGGTCAATTCGATCAAAACTGTTCATTGGTCAGGTCAGTCAGAAGTGCATATTGGTCAAGTCAGTCAAAACTAAAGGTCAGTCAAGTTAATTGAAATCGAATATCCGTCAAGACAGCTAACCCAGAATGTCAGGCCCGTTAATCAAAACTGCAAGTCAGTCAAAGTGTCAGTCCAGCCAGCCAACCGTATATCAGCCCAGCCATGACAGTCCTTTGTATGTTTGTCAAGTCAGTCAAATGTACGTCAGTCAAATCAGTCAGCTCAGTCAACTGAAGCTCTGTTGACTGTGTACCCTTGATGCCTTTGATCTAGACATGTTTCTTTTTTTATCAAGAAAAGACTCCTTTAAATCAAAGAATTATCAAGTCAATCGTTTATCAACAAATTTAGTGCCTCGGCATCAAAGATCTGTTGGACCTGGTAAAAAGAAGTCAGCTTTTTCGTTCTTATTTCTGAAGGGATGTTCCAGCCTCCGTTGTGAATTTTTAATAACGCGGGAGCTGGTGCAGACTGCTACAGGCAAGCCGTCAATCAACATCAGAGTTTGAGTGGTACACTGGGTACATACATATACATATACATCGGTATACTTATACTCGTACATGTATCCGAAATGATATATATCGATTTAAAATACACCTATATACATAGGTGTTTTCCGTGTATGTATTGTAAATTTCATTTCAACTGCAAAAATATTTTAAGTGTTATAGAGTTGAAAGATTTCAGATTGAACTGAAAAAAGCTAATCATGACTGAAATGAGAAAGCTGTTAGTGCTTCTGAAATTAAATACAGGAAACTTTTGGGCTGCGACTAGTTTATTCATATAAACGTTTATGAAAAATTGTTTAGTAGTTGCAGATCAATAAATTGCGTACCATAAATTTACTGAATATTGTTATGTTTCAATAATTTTGTTCATTACACACTCCTACGGCTGCAGTGATAACACCCAGTGATTTCAACTCAAGCTTTTGTATGAAGAAACAATCGTTGATTAAAACAAAACGTGTATTTCCATTTCGATGTATATCTTAAAGAGCAGGACTGAGCGAATTTGTGACGTACGCTAACTAAAGAATTGCTATCATTTTTAGGCGTACTGTAAAATTAGTGCAATAAAATAACTCGAATAGCAGAGAAAGAGATCCCATCACAACTGTGAAGTTTTGTGAACATGAAATACTATAAACATAATAGTAGAACTGCTCGGTGTCGAAAATTCTCCATGCCACACAAACTTCTACATGTGCTGTAACAAAATCTGCAACCCAATTTTGTTCATAAATCGTGGGTTCAGATTTCAGTCAAAATTATGTTTTCCACCGCAAAAAAAATCATGAACTCTACGGAGTTAGGTTGAAGCATTTGAACTACGGGTCGAATTTCACAAAGAAAGTAATCAGAGTATTCAGAAGATGGTTCCTACAATTCTAGAGACAAATGTAGAAGCCTTCATGTTTAATATGTTTTTTCTTTAGTTTGTTTTTGGGGAAAGAATTTTCGAGAGCTTTCCTGATCCACTGCCGGGAACAATGTGGAGTTTTGTTGAAGCGTCCTGACAGTTCTCAACTGTGTGTATTCATGAGTTGCAAATACGAGCTCACTGAACTGAAATAATTTGCAACGTAACTTGTATTTACGTTTCAAAAAGCTTTAATCAATCCCCCAACGAAATGATATGTAATTCTGAAGTACAGTTCAATGCAATTGCTAACGAGCAATTTAAACTAATAAAATAATTCAAATTTACAAATGTATATACATACAAGTACAAACACACATTCATGCATACATACAAGCCTACATACATACATACATGCATACAAACATACATACATACATACATACATACATACAATTTAAGTGAATTCCAAAGCTTTAGTACTCTTATTTTTCCTATCGTATTTGTGCCACTAATAACTTGTAATTTACAAAGCATTTACAAAATACTAACTAACCCAGAAATAAATAAATGCAACCTACCGAACAAAGTAGGTTGAAAAATGGATGCCTGAGAAAATATAAGAAGCACACTGGTTCACGCTGCAGAATCGCTGTACATGAATGCATACATTGACGATTTTCTGTGATGGATAGAAAAATGAAAATAGAATATAGGATACTATCATTATTTTATATTATTGTGAACCGAACCCTTAGTTCACAGAAATTGACGGTCAACAAGGGCCTTGGGGAATAGTTTTTCTCACTTGGAGCAACAGCGAAGTACAAACAAAAACGAAATTAAAGAATCATACGTCGGCGAGAGAAATATCTTTGATTTTTCTCCACACTAATCCAGAAAAACAAGCTTCGTTGTGCAAGTTTAGGTCTGTCATTCTAATCCAATCAATTCGTTTTGGGAAACATTAGAGCACGTAGATTTGGTTGTGTTATTACAGGGCCGTTAATAACGAATAACTCAGGAGACGCTCATTCAAAAGTGAACCTGTGTACATAAGACACAACAAGTATGAATTTATTTATTATTGAATGAGAACTTAAACGTGCGCAATGTGGTAGTAAATTCGAGGTAG
This sequence comes from Orchestia grillus, assembly GCA_014899125.1. Lineage (NCBI taxonomy): Eukaryota > Metazoa > Arthropoda > Malacostraca > Amphipoda > Talitridae > Orchestia > Orchestia grillus. Next base: position 21,938 of record VOMN01137932.1, on the reverse strand, counting down.
CCACTCTGTAATAGTACATGTCATTTGACTTTCAGTATGTAAAGCATTTTTTACAGTCCCGCTACATTTACCTACTGCGAGTGTGACTGCGTGGTGGAGGAATGGAACATTCCGTGAAAATAAAAGAAGGAAGGGAGGCGTACACTGATAGTTATCATTCTAAATATTTTGGGAAAGATTCAAAGGTCAGGTGCTAAATTTCCATGGAGACGACAAACAAATATCATTAAAGTTAAGTGCACCAACCGGAAAGGTTAACGAGCGTATGCATGAACTTATAAATTGAAAAAAGTATATAATGTAAACAGTTGTTTTAAAAATATGTAAAAAAAAATTAAAATGGAGCAGAGGCCGTTCGGCAGTATAAGAATGATAGCAACGCAAAATAAGTGGGATAATTGAACAAGATACATTCCGATTTTGCACGAGAATTAGATCAAAAAACAAATTTGTTTCATAAAATGAGGTAATGATCTTCTTCGGAACATTATACATAGCATCTAGTTCTTCATTCAGCTCTTCATTCAGCTTATGAGTTCTTTGCGCTAAGATAATAGGCTGAAAATTAGGAAGGAAAAGACGTAAGTAAATACAATACAAGCCCCGCCGAGTTATGTTGCTCTCCAGACCAGCTACTTGAGGAAACAACTGCGCACGCCCAAGTCATTTGAAAAAAGACTGCGCTGCAACGAAGCGCCTGCAGTAACACCAAATGGAGAACCAAGTGAACCGAATAGTTGTTCGCTCGAGACGTGGTCGAAGGCTGCTAGAAGCGCCTCTGCGTCTGATGATCACTAATGAGTGAGAACCGCAGAGTCCAACACCTCGAGTCCGCTCTGCTGACCATTCTTGCCCTTATCGCGAGTCCATCAGACCTTTTATTACGGGAGGCGCGCTCTCGTTCGCCTCTCTCTCTGCCACCGAACCCAGGCGCGCGCTCCACACAGGCAACACAAGGAAGACGAAAAAATTCCTGCGAGTTCCTCATTAATTGTCGGAATGGTGTGCCCGGTGCTCAATCTAGCACCTTGGGATACTGTTGACCGACGGCCGACATACCGAATACCCTTATCGAGCCACCTGCTAAATAAATGAACTCAACGTGGCTCGTGAAGAAGAAAAATTTAGGGACTCGATACGAATTTATTCGATGGGAGGTCCACAAACAAACGACTAGACGTTTATTGTGCAGCTTGTGTGGTTCGAAGTGATTCCAACAAGTAGTAAGCAGGGTCGTTAATGAATTTTGAACAGTAGAAACGGAAGAAAAACCTAGTAGAAGCATGTGATAACACTAGTATTCCCTTGTACTCACATTCGTTAAAACGATAACGGCAAGATTCATTGCTCGTTGAAGTGAACTCAGATGTAAACTACATGTTCTTTTGGTTTTATACGCTTTTCAATTTCAGAAGAGCACTGTCGCTCCAGAAATCTAAATCCGTTTGTGGTACTTCGGTTTACAGGATTGAAAGTACTTTTTAATTTTAATGTAAAGCCTGGAATTGGTAAGGGAAGTTTGATTATTAGATTCCAATACAATGAAAAATTCGGCAATTGCTGCCAAACATGGCTATCAAGAATGGAGAAACACTAAACCTGTCATTCAGTTTTGCTTCTGGCAAGATTCGTTTTCATCGACTTCTTATTAACTAAAGCGAATCAATTAGACAGGATTATAACTGCACTGTGTAGTCTGTTGTTGATGGTCTTCAGCCGTGAATTATGGACGGCAGATTCAAAGCAAGTTCCACCCCCACTTTAGGAACGTGACCCTTCAAAAAAATTCCTCAAGAAGAAGAGAAAACGCGAACCAACTTAGAATGTGAGACGTCTTTTCAAGAGCGAGACAATAGCGAATTTTATTCATAAAACATAAGGTTCATTTCACGAACAAAATCCAGATGGCGTCTGGGCCATGTTCACTTGCACAGAAAATGTTCGGAGATCACACTTTTGTGTCGAGGCACCTTCTTCCCATGGTTCGGAAACCGCTTTCGGCTATCAATTACCTCCACGAGAAAGGCTCTGAAAGGAGTAGTTCTTTCACCGCTGATTTCTACCTCGTAAATCGTGAAGGCCAACTTCGTGAGCCTCATGAACAACGAGTGCGCTCCAATTTCCGGGTAGGGCGATCAAATTTCAACGGCTTCATAATATGTTTCACTTGTGTAATTGAACTTGTCTTTGGTAAAGTGTGAAACTGGGTAACATTCGAGCGAGATAGATTGTACATTCGATTTTACTATTTCCATTTAATTGGTTGAATTCTAGTTCAATAAACTGCCTTATTTTTACAGTTTTAGAATTAACTGCAGGAATCTTAATGCAGCGTTAATGATGACTGATTTTGCTTTAGAATTACTGCAATGCCTGCCTGTATAGAAATTGCTGGTAGGAAAAACTTGTTAATTTTCTCGGAAGGAAATTCCAGTTTGGCTAAGCCGACGCGCAATCAACGACATGTAGTTTTTTTCTATGAACTTTTAGGTGTTTACCAAGTATGTGCGTTTTTTTAACAAATTTGCTGAAGTTTTAGTCAAAGAATTGAACGCAACGAACGCGCACAAATTTGTGAAGAAGCGCACTTCATTCTATGAGTACCGCTGTCAAGAATTATGTACATCAGCAATAATATAGCTCATTTGTCTTTTATTGTCGTTACGTTCGGAACGAGGGTGAGCGTGCTGACAAATGCATAAAATGCGAACGGCTGTATTCGAAATACAAATGATCATTTCATTTAAAATATAAGCTGGTTATTTTTTGATTCATTTTCAAAAGCAGTCCCGTGAAATGCGGCAGGTAACCGCTCCTCAGCCGCGAGTGGTACGTGAATTCTGTTTGTGATTGTGACGATGGGGCAGCAATCCGTAATTGATTTCAAACTCGGGGCACGCATTAGCTCATACTGTAAGCTGATCGATGCATGTGTGGCGATTTTGCGCTACATCACAAAAAGGAAAGACAATCCGTGTATACTTGAAATTATTGACGCTCGTTCGACGGTGACTTTTTAGACATCGGCCGAAAAAGTGAACGACTCAACAATAAGCCAAGAAATGAATCTACGATAGCCAAATTCTTCGTAATTACTCTATTATCCACCATTGAAAGAACGTTGTTTGTTGCACTAGGTGGAACGTGAGTTTTTGATAATCCAAATTTACGTATCAGAGTTTACGTTGATTAAATCAAAATATTCGCGTATTCTATAGTGTATGTATATGGTCTTATTAGGATTCTATGGTATATGTATATTACTCGCGATAGCTTTTAGAAGAAAAATATCGGTGCAAAAGGCAGATGATATGTAATTATTCAACTAGTGAGCTGTTTGGATTATGGCCTCAAAACAACGTAACCTCAGCGTAATCGTGTTCGAAACGATGACTTCAGAGCACAGATCTTCAATTCTGACCTGACATTCTGGATAAAAAGTTCGCCTACCACGCATGCTAGGCATCCACAGCTCATCTCTGTGGTGCGAAACAAGCAAGAACACACCTGAAGTGAAATTTTATAAGTCAGATGCGCTATTCAGGAGAAAGTGTAGTGTAGGAATTCATTTTCGATTTATTGTCTCGTGACTTGAAGAAGGGAGGGGTCCACAGCAGGTATAAATAGCACTAATATTGAATAAGTGACTTAGACAGAGTGTTCTTCGGGTTCACACGAAAGTTACAGACAGATTCTGAGAGCGGTGAAAACTAAAGTAGATCCTATGCCCATAAAGAATATTACAAGTGTTCTGGGCACGGCCGAGGATAATAGGCTAAATCACAAGTAAGTAAAAAACCAGCCATAAATTCCTTTAGTTTGACATTCGATTAGTGCTTTTATGCATCAACCGCGAGCCTGGAAAATTTTAAAGCAGTTTACTTTCGTTCATATTGGAGATCTTTGTGAGCAAACCCGGGCCTGTCATAGCCAACCAAGCTATTGGAAATTAGAACGATCGACTTAAGAAACACCAAATGGTTAAAAGTTCATTCGGTTCTTGAAGATTTAGCTATTGAGCCCAAAAATTCTAAGGCCAAGCGTGTGAGAATACATAGGTATTTTAGTTAAGATATTATGACATCAGATTTATATTTAAAATATAGACTAAATCACTGTCATGGGAAGAAAAAGATACACGGTTATCATTTCTGCAAATCTTGCTGAAAGAGTTCTTGGGCCTGGTTCTGAAAAATTACATTATTGGCCTTATACAATGAAAGGAATTAAAAAAAAAAGACAAGTGTTTCATGGCATTATAATTACTTCAGTGAATCTTTTATTTTACCACACAAACGAAATATACAGCAAATGTGTATATTACGCACACATTTTTAATCTCTAACTGAATTACCTTACTGAAAAACGCTCCTCAAGCGTGATTACTCTAAATACCAAGTTTTGTATCTTCAAAGACAAAACAAACGTTCATTTACGACATAACACTAATAATCGTGTACGATTTATATCTCAAAGAAATTTGAAGTCACAGCGTAAGCGTGAGCACCTCTTAACCACTGTTGATTAAACACCTACGCACAGCTGTCTATGCTTTCAGAGGTCATTAAATCTTCTACATCGAAAATATCAGTGTGATGTACAGCCAGTAACACGGCATAGTTGACTGTACCATGTTATGAGTACGCAAATATATTGTGTTTCAGATACTTTTCCATGCCTAACTATGGACCTTCGCTGGTGTCAGGTAGTGGTGGTCACGTCATGGGGCGGAAATGCTCAGATAATTAGCTATATTTTTGCCTTTCTTGACTCGTACTTGACTTGACATAGGTCGACCTAACCGAAGCTAATGGATTTCACAGTTCGAGAGAGGTTCTTCAGATCTAAATCTTACCATAGACAAATTGAACAGTAACAATTTTGACGTGGTGCATTCGTAGCATGTTCGAACGTAGAATACTCTTTCCGAGACGTACATGAAACCTTAAGGGCTCTTGCGACCTTAGCAGCTCAGCAGGTAAATCCATTTCTTCGTCGGCTCAGAAATTGATGCTTTTATGCCCAAGACGCACTTTTAATGACAAGCAAACGCGAGGCACGAAAAGGATATCGACTCTGGGACCTCACTCCTGCTTCAAAATATCGGTGCCCACAGAAATTCTTCCACAGTTCTCTTGACGAATGCTAGAGCATAAACAGTCGATCTGTGCTTCTGTTCAGGTCTGACTCAGGTCTTGGGCCAGGATGTACATCGCGCAACTGCATTCTCATTCCTGGCAGATCTAATGGGCGCAATTTGAGCGACTCTTTGCATAGAACTTTGGCCAAAAGAAATTAGGATCTTCAAAGACATATTGCCGAGTCTCTGTCCGACTCATCAGCTGCTTGGAATGGTCTGCACTTTTGAGGGTGACATGCAAGCACGATGTGTTGTCTATCTATATATACCACTGAAATTTGGATGAAGTTGATAGCTTGCGTACGTGCCTGCTTGTAATGGTAGCTCGAGCTATCATATAATTTAACTAAATGGAGGTTATAAAGGCTGGGATATTTGTTCAAAAATAAAACGCAGAAAGCCGCCTTACATGCGCTTATTCGCATCCCGGATATTTTTATTCATGAAAACTGAACAGTTTAGTATCAATAGTACAGTGGTAAGAGTGAATATATGAGTAGAGCTTCTGGGGTGTTAGACGCAAATGCTTGGAAGTGCCCATACTATTCGGATGAGAAAAACATGGATAGTAAATCTACAAAAACGGAAGTGATAAACACGCAGCCTCAGATTGGGTCCCAGAACAAAGTTTTGCAGCAATAATTACTCTCACTCTAGAAATTGAATGATGAATATTAAAGGAATTTTATTCATGCTCCATAGCGAAGCTAAAATCTCAACAGGCGCGTAGGCCTGACCGATCAAACGAGGTGAAGAAACGAGCGTCACGAGAATAGCTCGGTCTGCGTGGCGCCACTCAAGTATTATTCACTAAGTAGGAGTAGTTTTCTAATTAAAAAAATAACCCAAATTCTAACGGCTTACACCTTTTTAACTTCAAACTCAAGTATATCCATTTCAAATTTAAATAAATGAAGTTCAAATTAAAATTCATTAATTTCAAACTTAAATAAATGAAGTTTAAATGAACATCAAAATCAACTTAAAATAAAAATACATAGATTTCAAATTTAAATAAGTAAAGTTCAAGTTAAATTTATTCAAGTTCTAAGTAAATTGAATCAGTTTCCGTTTAGAATGAGCCTATTTCAAATGAAAATAAGTACTTTTAGATTAAATGAGCATTTGAAATTAATCGAATTCAAATTTCTTATGCCAAAATAGATACTCATGCTGGATAATATTGATTTTTTCTCATCATATCCATTTAACTTTGCTTTGGTAAAGAGAAAATAAAAAGAGTGAATGCAGGATTTCATTTTAGAATTACAGATATTTGTTACTCTATATTTTGTGAACCTTTGTTTATATTCAAAACTTAGGTGGAATATTGTATTCATGAGGGAGTGAAAGTCATACGGCACTTTCAGTAAAAGTATGTATACATGTATAAAACTAATATCTGAAATTATACCTAGTTCTATTTTTCAAACAACTGATTTGATTTCTACGCAATTGTTTTGTTAACACCAAATGTATGCATAACACGTACATGTAGCAGGTAGGTACGTAGTAAAACCTACAGTGGAAAGGGGCTAAATTGAAAATAATAATGAAATTGACAATGTTACTGAGTCGGTGGAGAGGGAGGTTTTCTGTGGAGTCATTATTCTGCATTATTCTGGCATCACAAGGAATCCAACACCCTGCACCAAGGATCGACAGTTCATCGCTATGTCGCCACTCACAAAAAATTAAAATAATATAATTTTCCTTCCAGGTAGCCCATGGTGCTAATAACAGTTTTTTTCAAATTAATTATAAATGTTGAATTTTTACAGTAAACGTTGGATATGTAGTAACCATCGAACTAGCGTCTAGATGAGTGGTAGGGCGGAGCCGGCACCGCTCTCCGCTGTAATTGAGGCAGCGACTCCAATAAGTGAGGCTGCGCCGCGTTGCGCAATGAGGCCGGTGAGATGCTTGGCTGGGAGCCAAAGAGGTGTCGAAGTCAAAACAAGAGGCGACAAAACTCCAGCTGCCGGGGGCCCCACGAGTCGTTCATAGCTCAAAGCAGCTCGATGCCCATAATGCTAAGCTAGGCATGGGCAAAGATGCTTGTGACAGCTACAGTCCTCCCTGTACATCAACTGTAAACAAGCCAGGTACTGGAACTGAATGGCAAACCCGGAGGTGGGAGCGCCCTTAGGTGAACTATCTTCTTATTCTGTGGCTGCTCACACACACATGCCTGCCTTGGTCGTGCTGTTGTAATTTAGAGTTTTAGCAACATTTGGCCCAACGAGTACTTGTTAAGTTTCTTCAGGTTGCCGTCATCAACCTATTATTCTGCTGACTCTCCGCAATTAAAAACAATGAGTCAGTAATGAGTTTGAATTCATTCAATTGAGGAGGGTTTTGAGGGTCAATCACAATTTTTACATAGCAGAACTAACTTTCGTATTTTTCAGTTACTACTTTTACAACAGATTGCTTAGATTTTCATTTCAGGGCTATTCATTGAATTTGTTGCAATTCCGACTTTTAATCTTACCAAACGCGTAAATCAAAATATTTAAAAATTTGACAAGTCCTCGACTAAAGGCGGAATTTTATGCAGTTTGAATGTATAGTCGATCATTAGATGCCATTCTCTGATTTTATTTGAAAATAATTTGAATTCACTGATGGATAGTTAGGCCGCATCGTATGTTTAATTTTACCACTAAATTCTATTTACGCACAAGCTTTAGGTAGCAAAACCCTGGCTGGTGGACATGACGGGTTCCGAACCCAGCGACTGGCGCTCACTTTTTCTGGAAGGTTAAGAGGCCTGAGGCGCTGCTCGAGTCGCGCTATTCATCACTGTCGTATATGTCCAGGTTTGGACGCCTCTTAAGTACTCGGCTTACACTTGCCGTGGCACTTCATCCATCCTGTATTCTGTCTTGGTGAGCTCAATTAAGTGAACTGTGGGCCTTGCTCCACTTATCTTTATTAATGTTCCTCAGAGATTTCGTTGAGCGAGAAGCCATGCAATGTCCTCTCGTCTCGTGCACATTCTGGAAGCGTACAACCGACGACCTAATACGGCGGCTCCAGCTTCTGAGAGAGGAGCCGACTATCGTCGAATAGGACACATGCCTTACATGAGCTCGAATCAATCGAAAGCTAACATTCGTATGTGAAGGAAATGTAATGTTCGTCTCACTTTTGGACATATTGGAATGACGTACGATGATACTTATGAAGGTGCCAAGCGTTACCTTATAGGTTCTCTTATAGGTTCTCCCTGTGGTTACATTTCTTCAGAAGTAAGAGCGTGTATCAGAAAGTGTTAGTTAGTATGTGATGGCCAAGAACCGGCTAGCGGCACAGAGTTAGTGAAGAGGGCTGATCACGATGTGAACAAGTACGACACAGAGCATGACATATATGCTCTGATACTTCTCCCCTTCGGGAAAACACCAATATCATCTCGAAAAATTTGTAGTTGCGTTCAAAGAATTTTTCAGGAACTCAGATTAGCTCAAAAACAATGATCCCCCGAGAGGGAAGATTTCAAAAGCAATGTATAGAGTGTATTGAGAATGGGCTCATTGTGAACTATTATCGGGACTACACTTGAAAAGATGCGTGAGAACATCAAAAGGAAATAGTGAAGCACACTGTAGTAATTAATTGAAGACAAACTTAGCTGTTCAGTACTTGAACTCATATTTTTTTTAGGTTTTTATCATTCATTAATAACTTGCTATATCAATGTAACGAATGCCTGCTCATTCAGAGTCTTTTAAAACTAGAAATTATGAGAATAATTTATTTATACTAGAGTAATTTCTTAAAAAATTGCTTGCACATTCCCATTGACGTCATTGAAGTTTGTTGCTCTAAACTTAAAATTGGTTTAGCGACATTAGTTCGAGATGCCATACTCGACCGCTAGACATAATTTATCTACTTCCATGATAGAAGAAATGACAAGCGACAGCAAAACCAAAGGAGAAAATCAATCCCGATGAAGATGATCACAAACAATGTAATTAAGAGGAGCTTCAATTAAGTTTTGCTAAATAGTCGAACACTTTTCCTCGGCAAAGATTGTGGTTAGATTTACGGCAATTTTTTACAATACATGTCCACGAATGAATGATAAAGGTAGATGACGGCGATGTAATAAGAAACATTTTGTCTTTAGTTTCCAACATAGGCAGTAAATTACCTGGAATAACTATGAAACAAGAATAAACTATTTATTCAAAAACAAGCACGTGAAATTAAAAATGGAAACAAATTGAGTGTTTTTCAGATATGTGACTGTTCATGATATATTACATAATTAGGACTTTTTAGTTCTATCGTTATCGATATTTTGTTACCGTCAAATGGACGTGCATGACTCGACATGTTTTGTTATCGGGCTATCATTAAAAATTGGAACTGTCGGAACGAACGCCTTACATTTATACGAGGCTACAGTTTAGTTCACATTTGTTCGTTTTCCTTTGGGCAACTAGAAAGCACATCAAACTCACCACAGAAGAGTAAATTAACGTTTAAGGTAAATCTATATCTGAACAGTTAGGTTTGTGCTTCGTAGTTACGCTGACTTAGCATTTTATTTCAGTTACACGCTCTCCAAACTAGAAGCAAAGTCGTTAGCACTCATTGGTGATAGCATAGCATTCACCTGGGGTAACACTCGGTAACTGCTGACACGCCTGGCGTTAACAAGCAACGCCGCTTCCAGGTGAGATGGTATCCTAACACAGCTACCCAAACACGTCACCTCGACTTCACGGGGATGTTTACTTTTACCAAAGGCCGCGTCCTGAAAGAGTCAAGACAGCACTTCTCTTTCGAAATTTTACTTCACGAATCGTGTATCATCATCATCTTTACGTACATTATGCTCAGATACTCTTAGAAGGTATTTCACACCGAACTGTCGTGAAGAATGACAGGTCAATTTCCAAATGAAGTCACGGAATTAAAGTTTCCAGTTAGAAGTTACGGGTATTCTAATTCACTTTTTTACGTTCTAAAAGACATGGAATTTTAGAATAACAATAACGTGAGGAGTTTGTCGAAATGCTACTTTCTTTGCAGTACCTTAGGGAAAGCCGGTAATCTCAGGTACATTGGACTAATGATGAGTAGCTCCGCTGTCACAAGCGACATAGGATTATCGCCTTGTTTTTGGGAGGTCGGCTAACAGAGACCTTGTATAACCAGGTGCATGTTGAAGGATTATGCTTTCACAAAAGTGACCTCCTTAGTAAACACGTCAAGGGTCCGAGCCATTCTACAGTTCATAAAGGATACACGAGGCGTGATCTTTATGATCTTCTTTGGTGCCCGATGTGGTCTAGTGAAGGCGAAGGCGTACCTGATAAGTGACGCGTTCTGACATTCTCGAGGAGTTTTCTGAAAAAGTTTTAACTGAATTTCTCCGAAGCAGCTGTCAGATATATGTACTTCTGTGGCTCACGACTGACACAACCGAAACTTATTGGAAGAAAATATGCGAAAATGATTTGATACTATTGATCTTTATTTGTTTTTACTAATATTCCGCTTTTCCAGAACGAAGTCGTAAGGTTTTACTACGTCAATTTCGTTACCACTCCAAGGTCCTGTGTCCTGTTGTAAAGGGAAGGCAAAAAATGACCACCATTACAATATTAAAGGTCGATAAATTGTTCGTCTAACATTCAACCTAAAATGCGTTGAAACTCTGGAATCAAAATGCAAATACTGTAATTTATTTGTAGCACAACTTCACCATACTGGAAAACTGGAATTTTTGTCGTTAAGGTGCCAGGAATTTTTGATGCAAACTTGAATACATGTTTTCATGACAATACCTTGTGCGGGAAGTGCTCAGTCAAACATACGTTAACAACATGCACTGTGATCGGGCAATGAGTTACTTAGACAGAACAACAACCCAGAGTAATTTAGCATAGTAATTTAGCCCCCAACTTCTAGAACAGAACGCAAGAATATTCCTTTAACGAGTTTATGTGAGAATATTCCCTTGAAATACATACAATTCAACATCAGTAAATTGCCACTGTGAATCAAACTCACACAGTCTTTGACATGAATTTTAGTTTGAGTGTCAATATTTCGGTTAATGTTGAAAAAACTTCCCAATAGTGAGCACAAAATTTTTTCTTCACACTCTTCACTTTTGAAGGACTGCGATTTGCAGCGAATGAAAGGAAAAAGCGCGAGAGTTTGATTTGTTCGTATTCAGCAGAAAGAAATATCTTTGCGTTTAACATCAAACCTCCTTTCCTAGGAACGTTAAATGATTGTAGGAAGTTTTAAAAATGTAAACATGTCATGTGCTTCTAAAAATGTTACACCATTGTGTCAGTGAACCCACATATTTCGAGTGTTTTTTGAGCAAGCCCATAAATATTTTTGGGAAAAAATTGATTTTTCAAAAAGCTTGTAACATTTTGAGTAACATCAGTCTTTTTCTTTAGCTAGCATTTTGAAGCCGGTATACCTGAGCTCGAAGCCTAGTACCATACTTGTGCCCACAGGTAGCGTCTCTCCCGAATGTACCAGTGATTTACATTTGCTGCCATTTCTACTGATTGTCCTATCATGTCCAATATGAATTACTCGCGATACATAATTATTTTAAAATGAGACAGTGACTCTGAAACCTTTGTGACGTTTCGGCGCCTCCACCGACAGCCCACCAGCCATGCAGGGCTGGGTCCTGACGAGCGCACGCCCTCAGCTCGTCGGGCGGCCGCCAGCAAAGGTCGAGCCCCATACTTTTGAGGCTGTGCTGACTGAAAGAAAAGTTGCTCATGGCGTAGCGGCCGCATAGATTATCATATGCCTACTTAAGCATAAAATTCATTCATCATATTCAGAAATTTATGTTTTTGCTAACGCAAATTTATACTTCAGTTCACCTATTTTTTCATATTTTCTATTTCCAAACTTCCCAGTTCGGAACTTCCGTAATTTTGTTCCCAGTTTAACAAGTGAGCATTACATGTGGACAAAATTTTGATGATTTCCATCAACAGATCAATTAGGAAAACGATGATTTCATCCCAATTAGGTTCCAAGATTCTCATTTTTGAATAGCTTGTTACAAATTTTTCGAGTGAACGATGCTCCTCCTCAGTTACGTGAATTGCTTCCTCAAAACTGTAATGTACGTACACAACAAAGTCAACTTTCAATCAGTCTCCGACAATTTCAGTAGCAATGCTGCATTTAAAATCTAGTGCAATTCCTCAGTACTGACCATTAGTTGCAAACAAATTCTAGTACGATTCCTCATTAATTTATCAGTCATGACCATTAGTAGCAAACAAAATCAGAATGACTGCATCTTTTGTCGTGAGGCTTGGGCCCTCAAACGAATTTTAAGGAGCCAGTGAATTTTCAAGAATCAAGACCAATTTCAATTTTCAAGAAGACTGAATATTCAAACCTTGAAATTTTAAAATATTTTCTCCTCGCCGTAAGGAGGTTTGTTTCTCGTCAATCTGTATATGAAGTTCAATCAATCAGCAGTAGAAAAATATCCTGAGTTCTTCCTTTCAGGAATATTGAAATTTCACGAGCTTAGTCATAAAATGGCTTGTTTTCTGTGATTTGCAAGGAAGCAGCTTAAATTCATGTGTACTTTAAAAATGACTCTGCGTAACTTACGTAATCGGTACTACATCGGTTCTTCTGGTGAGCTGTCCTGGGCTGCACACGAATTTTCTACGATGCTTCCAGTCCAAATTTTTTTTCGCATTTTGCGAATTTCTTGAGAAATTTTGTGCATGTGCTCTTGTGCTCAAAAGCACATGACTCAGAAGTTTTGTTACAAAATGTCCAGTACTTAAACATTCCAGTGTTAAAATTCTTCAGGTTAAATATTAAAATTGAACTATTGAGAACTCAAATATTCTGTAATTCAAATACGCCAGTACTCAAATGTCGACGTGCAAGTACTCAAACGTTTTAGTACTCACAAGTTTCAGTATCGTAAAGCTTTAGCGCAGGCTCATGCGCGTGAAAGTCGGATGTTAAAATATGAAAGCCAAATTAATTATATTTCACTGAATTGGGGCTGAACGAGGAAGGAGAGGTTACGTTTTGCGTGAAACTAATTCTCCTTGCTCGACTCGTATAATTTCTTTTTGAGCTAAAGTTATTTTTACGAGCTCTGATTCCCAAATATTAATTTGTGTTTTTCGTAGCAACACATTTTGATGCTGATAGTAAGCCCGTGACTTGATGCAACCGAAAGCATCCTCTACGTATACACTGATCAGTACTGCTTAATTTCATACGCTCGTCGAAAATGTGTGATGATTTCAATGAAATGTTAGTCACACATGTTGTTTACCCTGTGCACCTGAGCACAGGTAGCTAAGTTCAGCCCGGTGACGAGTGGCGCCGGAAATGAATGAGAGAGCAGCACTACTACAGTGCCCCTGTGACGTGTCGCACCCGAGACTCATTCCTTAGGCCAGACTTCACCACGACTGAAATCTTGCATTTTGTGCACTTGTTATTCACGACACGAAGTCCATCTTCCGTGGTCGTCTCCCACTCGTCGCTTTACAGTATTCTGCCTCCATTATTAGACTTAATAGCAATAATAGCTATAATAATGGGTCATTAAGGCGCTGCGCTGCAAACGCCCCGAACCACCGAGGTTTATACGACCATTAACATGGGTTTCAGAAGGCTGCTTGCGCCAGAGCAGGTTTCTCCTGAAGGCCTGCGCACGTCCGTGCCAATTGACCAAGTTTAGCTTCCAATTGCACTCTCCTTATCTCAAAATTCATCGAACCACCAAGGGCTATCATTTGAGCTCCGATGTAGTTTTGAGCTTGAAGGTGAGCTAGTCAAACGTGCACCTGACGGCGCATCTGTTTTGAGTTATCGCCACTTACATCACCCCTGTCTCCCACGCCTGCAATCTCAATGGTTTGGTTTTACCTGAATTTTACCATTCATACAGTAATGTGAGGAAAAAAATAACCGAGAAACCTTTTATGTAGTGTGCGTAAAGTGATTAAGCAGTCACTTGCTATAATGATGATTTAGAGCAAGAGATTTTTCGATCACAAGCGTAACAAGCGTAAACGAGTCAACAGAAACTGCGCAATTCCTTACAAAAATTCCCTGCGACTAGTGGATCGAGTTCAACTGACGTGCAAGTGAACAGGGAATCTAAAATTAGGCCACAAGTTCATAACATCCAATTTGGGGCGAGTCTGGCGTACAAGCTGCAAGCCACATGACATGCCGCGGCGCACTTGTTAGATGAATGTACGCAGCCATTTGGGTGCCATGTGCGTTGGGTCCGCATCTGCACCCCCACCACAGCAGCGGTTCGCGGCGCCGCACATGGCCGGATGGATCCGACGGCCATCATGGAAGGAGGCCGGAGACAAACCGAAGAATTTTCTACGACAGCAATCATCACATGTTATCAACTGATGCTGCACCAATACAGACACGTCATGTGGTCAAGAAATGGTTTATGTTCAAAGGAAAATGTATCAGGCAGGTATGAAAAAGCACAGGTAGTTGTTTTTATGATACTGAATTATTTCATTGTCTGAGTTTATAAGTCATTGTGTAAAATACTTGTACTAGAAGTGGATATTAGAATTCACAAAGTTTACGTTATGACAAAAGTTTCTATGAGAAATTGGGGAATTCCAACCCACAAGACAACATTTGGGAGTACGCTCAGCACCAGCCGAAATCACGCCTCATGTGAGAGCTGGTGACAGTAGCCAGCTCACCGAAATTCAGATTAACGAAGAAATTGAAAAAAATTAACGATTTCGATTTCACTGTACTCCAGTTAACTTGGATTATCCCGCTAGTGACATCAAAACAGAATTCAACGCATTGTATATCAGTCCTAGATCTGCACACGTTACTTCAGGGTGACAGCATCCCAATGAGACCCTCAATGGATGCATAAAGGAAAACGATAGGCCACTCATGGTCCAAGTGAATGTGGAGCAACCCAAGAAATCTTTCACAGTTTTAGTTCATTAAAGTTACCTCAGGAGCGTTACATCGACAGTGAGTTATTATTACCCAACTAACTGACGATGATATTCTGCCTGTATTGGATCTGTATCTCCGCATTATTGTATATTAGGTGATATATTCTAAACTATGACAGCACTGTAGCCAGGACTCCTACCACTTCAAAGAATTATTCTGTAATCAGAAGCAGAGACCATAACACAATACCTACTTTAATTAGGGCTGAATTGTTGAGCGTAGTAGGCGAGGGTGCAAAACGTTCCCATAAAAAGGTGAAAATTATACTTCTACATCATTTGAAATCGTGGATCTTTTATTTAGTAACCCTGGGTAACGCGTGCTGGTGAATTTAAACGCGAAAGCGCTCTTCATTAGCAGCTTCGTGAGGCTTTGAACAGTCCTCCAGCTCCTTGGAAGCAGGCGTCTCTACATCAATCAGAACCGCTTTGATGGCGAGTCGAGAGATGAAATCACCACCGCTTTCGTAGTAATCCTGTCATTACTATTCGGTTCCTTTTATCCGGACAGCCTCGAATCGTGGCAGCGGGCGCGTATTGTTAGTTTTTGGGAGTCATCGCACGTCCGCCGTAATTAGATGGTGAGCATCAGGACTGCCTGGAGGAGACCGACCGCTCGACGCGCCGGCTGGAGGGCTCTCGAGCACCAGTGCTTGCTCACACCACCGGTCGTCGAGGCTTTGTTTTAACGCCGGTGTTACAGCCTGCCCGAGTCGAGTTTGTCTGCTCTAACGATTACTGAAGCCAATGCTTGTGCTTCTGAGATTATTTTTCATTAATTTGGAGTGTGGCGAGGCTTTCAAAAGAGGGACGTTCACTCTTGTAAAGGTGCGGTTTCGAGATCCCTGAACCGTTCGAGTCGTTGCATGGGACAAAAATTTTTCAAATGTTCGTTTTCTGTTTCTTAATTTTATTAATGTTATGTAAGCTCATCATAAAAAATACTGCTTGAGATAAAAATGCTGGAAAAACACATTTCATAGTTTGCAATCTAAACGAGATACTATGACATTTCAAAAACCCATTACAAAAATTCCATGTTTTCATCAGGATTTTTACGTCGGTCTCATTCTGACTCTCTGCCACATGACTTCTTCTCCTGATGCTAGAGCCAAATTGTGTTTGTCTGCCACATATTCAGCCTTCAGAAGCACCTTCTTTGGGCTTTAATAATTATGCAGCCTGTAGTTTTGATTTCAAAGTCCACTGGTAGACGTAGGTGGTGGTGGAGATAGAACTGTACGCAGGATGATATTCCATGACATCCCGACGCGCGTATTTTGAGTGCCTTTATTTTTTTGGATGGTATTGCTAATGCAAAAGCGTCTATTCTATTTTGAATGCTTTAGAAACTTGAAGGTTCTATAAGGAGTGTGCCTGGTTAGATACTACGCCATTGGCGAGCGCTAAAGCCGCTATGCTTTGGACCAGAAGAATAGCTAACTCAATCTTGGTTTTCTATTTCACTTTTTTCAACGTATGTGAAGTTTGAACATTCTTGTTTTTTTGCAGGAAAGATTCTCTAGTCGTGTTGTCAATACAAAGCATGTCGATATATCTCTAATATTTATTCCTGTTTTAGACCTTCACGCTTTCAGTATTAAAACTTCTCTAAACTGTCGACGTACTCTTACGTAGGCGTACAACCTAGTACGATGAAACTGAACAACGGAAACTTAAAACTTTAAAATTAACAGAAATTACATATCAGAAAAGCTACATTGTAGTCGCTATAAGCGACAACAGTAATGTAATTCCGCGCGTATTTCATGGTAATTTCTTGGGAGACTCCGAGGGTACTCATGACGTTAGACTTATTTTTGACGAGACGAGATGAGCTAAGACGAGATGAGCTGTCAGTCTGTTTTATTACCTTTCCGGCAGGAGGCTGACCAGAGCTTTGAGCCAAATCGCGCTGACTGAACTCAGATTTCCTTCTTGCACTCACTGAAATATCGTAAAATTTTCAGGAATACCTGCGAAAACCCGAATTATGTTGAACTTGATCAAAATACTAGCAAATTACGGAAGCATCGTGATATGTGAAAATATTTCCGTTGTCTCACATTTAGAAGGATTTTAACGCAATTAATGTGGCATATCTTATAATGGTGTACATTGGTGTGTTGGAAGAAAAAATGGCGTACTTAATCGTACATACACATGTGTGCCAACTATTGTTTTATGAATAAAGTTATTATGATGCCTATACGTACGAATGCAACGAATTACAATCGGAGACATTGACTTTTTTACTGGACAGTTTTTACAAAGGACTTATTTTATACAATTCCAAAATGTTTGCTATTGAGATGAATTTTTTCCAGTCCCAAACTTCACAAATGAAATTATTTTCCATGCCACTTCAGGTTATCCATCGAGCGTGTGTTTTCAAGTGTGGAGTGAAACATCCCGTAGAGTTATGACCTGATTTTTTGCATGTTGTGTGCGTCGGTTTCTCATTCATGAAAAGCTATTTTCGACTCAAGCTTTCACAGTTGTCTTGTAAGAATATACATATATACAAATCCTGTGCACGCCTTTGTATTTCGTACATTCGAGAAAAATTGACAGCGGGTTTTTGAGCCGTAAAATTTATTCACACGAAAAAATGTTTTATTCGTTTGGCCCCAAGCAAAACGAATGAAATTACAAAAGATCATGTGAATCCGGATCTTATACCAAATGACATAGTTGAAGAATTACCCTCCCGTAAATGTTTGTCTCACTTACCGATTAAACAATATAAAGTATGTTATAAATACAGTAAATAACGTAGCCTTACTCATATCATTACTACGGAGAGAACATTGTGAGAGAGGTGCAAGTGTTCATTAACGAGCGCCAATCCATGATGCACAGTGCTTTGATGGTATCGGTCGATTCCATGGGGAATCAGTTCGTTCTCTCATTGGTCCTGTGCTCAAAATTCATTCCCAGTTTCTCCATGAGAAATTACTGCTGACGGAATACTGCTAAGCGTGGTGATATCCACAACAGATGGTGAGGTGTTACAGTTGTATTCAGAAATATTGGATCTACGTAGAAGCAGCCACGGATGACAAAGTGCTTCGACTTTACTCTCATAAATAGAACGCACTCGAATCTGCCGCAAAACGACAACAGCTATTCGTTAACAGTTCGTGCTGTAGAACGATGGCGCAAGTGATACAATGGCGTCAGAGTGCAAGTGTTCATTGGTATGAGAGACTGCGTGCGTACCGCATTTGTTTCATTCCAAACAACAACACAAAATGAGGTGACAAAGGAAAGCACACAAAGCTGCATGTTCGACCCTTTCCACAAAAGCGATGATAAAAATTTGCCTTTCAATGGATACTGGAGGACACACAATCATCAAGTAATGACGGCAAGTATAAAGGATGGCAGTTCATAAGGCTTTTGTGGAGATCAAATTATGATAATGACAATGGGAGTTCACAAAGATTTATAATTAGGCGCGTGATATGAAAGAGGATGCGAACGGGCGGTTTTGCTGATGAATCAGAGCGAATGTCATCATGTGTGATTATTTCTGAACAAATCCAGAGACCGACTGCATAGACCAGGCAGGGACACAAAAGGCAAAGAGTCAGATTGTTCCGTGCTCTCTTCATCTAGTACAATGGTGTGCTCAATAAGAATATAACACCCGTTGCGTATATAACCGCGAAACATTTGTCTGAATCACCTGCTTATTCTTATTTTCAAACTTTTGATGTGCTGTGTGAAAGTTCAGTCAATGTTAATATTTTGACTCGATGACATTTTCGAAAGTTCACTTTTTCAAGAATAAATTCGAATGAATCGTAGTCAACAGGATGAAGAAATGAGTTAAATGAGTTCCTCATAGGCAACGATTGACAAGTCTTTTTGGTAGGCAAAATTAAACGACAGGGATACGATAATTACGGAAATTAGTCATTCCACTTGAAGAGGAAACTGTTTTTGTCCTTAATTAAAGCGTTTAAGATTAGATAATCTACATGGATTATTCTATAGTCTGAGAAACAGCCTGCATCGCGAAGTTTGAGAGTGCACCTTTGAGCTGTACTCAGAAAAACTTAGCTAACCCAATGTTTCTGATGGACACCATTTTCATTTTTAAGAGCATAGTTTCTTCAAGAACATTCGAGGTTTGCACATTAAGTTTGCTCTGGTTCAGGGCGTCGGACAGGACTCGACTCGGCGCTGAGCGCCGGTGGGCTGGAAAACAAACACATCCAACCCTTTCCCGCTGTGCAGAGATGAGCTTACCAGCTACTCTTATAAAGAACCACTCCGACTCTTGTAGGTTTTACCTTTGTTATAAATTTCAGGGCGGCTGGTCAGGCTGGCCAAGCTAGGGTGACTGAACTGTCGGGCACACAATGCATTTTAAGCCATTGTTCCGGACGGTCGAATCCGCTGGTCCTGAGATGCAGGTGTTCGACCGAGACGCAAAAGGCCTCTGACACCTCGCGGTGTGGTGTGCGAAATGATATGACAGTTTTGAAGGTTAGTTTGAATGAAATACGATAGGATATTGCGCTGTAAGGATTGAAGTCTTGGTGGGAACTTGAATTGAAGCTATTACTCTTATATCGCAATCGACAAAGATGTGTAGGAAGAGGATACTCTCCTCACTCACACAACACTTGCATTTAACTCGAGCTCACCACCGACAATGGCAGGTATTTTCTGCTCCGGGCCCTAGGGAGGAGGCGGTTTGAAGTGCAATCGACTTTGTGCTTTGCCTTTGTTTCTTCAAAAGATTTTTAAGCCGATGAGGCCTCCGAGTGATACCTTCAGCTCTTAAGCCCTACAGCTTTCCATCTTTATTCCCAAAGCTTTGGTTTTTTTCAAGTTTTAATCTGACTTCTCGAAAAGTGATGCAATGCCTTGAGTATGCCTTTTGGAATGACTTTATCGTGATATGCTAAGCACTATGAAAATTACTCCAATACTTGACCAGCCAAAAAATGATTGGATTTATTATATTTATTCTTATCATGGATTTAGTTTTTCATGTGAAGCAAGCTATGGGTCACAAATGCTCCTCGTCGTTTGCTTTGGAACAAACTACTCATTACCAAAAATATATTAACTAAAATACAATCGCATTCCATTCCATCAAGTTAAATACTTTTATTCTTTTAGATTACATTCATTCATTTAGATTATTATATTGAATTCAATAGTCTGCCTAAGATCTAGTCGTATATCAGCGCGGTTGAATCAGATGAACGTCGGTTTTGTCCTATATAGCTCTTGCAGTAACAGTTTGATAAATACATACATAGAATGAAATTAAGCTTACTGTAATATTCTCCACCAAGAGACCGATAAGAGGGGCGGAAAGGCCACAGCCAATTAACGAATCTAGCACACAAGTAACCAACAATCTTTGCATTATTATACAGAAGATTGTATCTGAAAACTGATTGCTCTAAGAAAAAAAGAAAATTCAAATTTGAATGACTATCAATTAGGTTGAAGGGCTTACTATTACACGGTCTTATGAACAAAGGCTTACAATTTTCCAATAGTCATGTTACATTATTTTCATACGTGGGAGGTTCATAGTTGAACTATACAAAACAGAGCGATGGGCTGTACATTTGATGCTCGAAGGGGCTACATTTCAGGAAATGTAATCCTTCTCCAAAGAGGCAGATTTTGTTTCTCTGGGGCTAGTTTTGGTAAAAACTCCGGTCTTTTATTTGTTTAAGATCGCAGGTGTTGAATCAATCGATATGGGCATTCCTCAAATGGAAAATTAAAAAATAAACAAAGTAGCCACGGATCGTCTGAGAAATCGGATTTTTTTTTGAGATAATGGGCTCATTCTAAAGGGATTACAACCCAGGACGCTGGATTATCTTTATTACTCAAGCAGGCCGTGCTTCAGGCCGGAGGTAAGCCGATGTTTACAGCTGCAGGTGTTACCTCAAATCCAAAAGCTGGCCTCTTACAAAAAAAACAGCGGCCACCAACACACGTACAGAACAGTCCGCTGGGATTTCACGCACAGCGTTGTAAAGACCCATTAGTGTAAAAAATTATGTATGAAAACGCTTGTATTTTCCTACCTTCCGTCTGTCCTTCCTTTTTGCTCCTTTTTTCGCTTCCGCCTTCCCAAATGTGACACTATTCTAAACGATTTGCAAGGAAAAATTTGCTCCACATAAATTTTGCAATGAATTTGAATCAACACCCGTATCGAGAGTATTGGCGTATACTGTGGTATCAACAATTCTTAGTGTAAAATGAAAGTTTTCAAATTAAAATTTATCTAAAGAATTCAAATCTTATCCATCAAAATCGGATCAGTGGAACCACATAAAAAGCAAGCAGAGGAGCGAGTCAAGAAGTACCAGGACGTAGACAAGAGCGTTGAATTAAGAGCTGAAGAAAGACTTAACATCAGAAACTGAAACAAAGGAAAATTTAACAAATGAAAGATAGAGCCAGAAATAGAGGATGATGAAGCAAGACGATTGAAAAGGAAAAAACATATCTTAGAATTCCTAGAAATTGACGATGAAGGAAGAGCTAACAATCTATTTTTTCTCGAACAGCTACGGTCATGCGAGCTTGTATCGCCGCTCCCGTCTGTCCTCACTACGCGACTCGTGGAGAGATGATGCGGCAGTACCCGTATGATATTGGCAGTACCTGTATGAGATGATGCGGTAGTACCCGTATGATATTGGCAGTGCCCGTATGAGATGATGCAGCAGTACCCGTATGATATTGGCAGTATCCGTTTGAGATGATGCGGCAGTACCCGTATGATATTGGCAGTACCC